>JABSTQ010010364.1:27500-198626 GCA_013358835.2 Ixodes persulcatus | reverse complement strand
AATGTAGTTTCTTGTTGTTGAAACCGTTGGCTCCGTGTTATTCCTCCGGGTCGGGTATGCAGCAAGGCAAACCGACCACAGTCTTTATTGTTAACATGCACAATTTTAAGTGTTCTACTACACATTAATATTCATTCTCTCCCCTTCCCCACACACACACACACAAAAGAAAAATGTTATGGACAGTGACACTCCTGTGTCTTGCTGTTATAGTGACTGACAGGGCGAGAAGGGTGAATCTTTCCGAAGCTCCAGCATCTCCATTAATATTGGGGAGATCAGACCCTGGCACCCCAAGTGACTAACTTTAGAACTACACAGATAGGGACGAGAAAAAACAATGAGCCAGCGGTTCGCTGATGAAACCGAACGCTGCGTCAGCGTTCGGCTAGAGTTTGTGTTCTCCGGTCGCTTGCGGGGAACGAGGGGCTCTTTTGTTACTACTCCGGCCTGCATGAAGAAGGCAGCATGCACGGTGCATATGCCCAGCTCGGCACAAAAGCCGAAGTAGGTCAAGCTCGCATCTCCGACGACTTTATTTTTTTATTTATTTGAAAATACTGTCAGCCCTCTCTTGAGGGCCATTACAGGGAGAATTTCGATTACAATAAAAAACACACAAAAATCGCCAAGCCTACAGGGGAAAAAAGCCAGCAGACACAACTCTTTGAAAGGAAAAAGGCATTCCACCTAGTATAGAAAATAAAAGACACATTGCAGTATACACTCTTAAAATGGCCTGTTTGTGCTCCTATTGGTTTAACAGCTGTGCGATGGAGTGCTCGAAGGAAGACACCGTCTCGATATTAACAATCTCGCTGGGCAATAGATTCCAGGCTTCAATTGTTCTAACAAAAAATGACTGTTTAAACGCATCTATTCTACTTTTGTATGTCTGACATGTTTTTGTATGATTTAGTCTACATGATCGCTTTGTGCTTGAAGGGAGAACATATTTGCTTGAGCTTAGATTCAGTTTGTCGTTAATTATTAGGAAAAGCAATTTTAAGCGTGCAATTTCTCGCCTCATGTGCAAGGGTTCTAGATTGCTATCTCTGAGCATTTGTGTTGGGGATGCCGTCTGTCGATAGTTAGAGTGAATAAAACGCGCCGCTTGTCGTTGTACCTTTTCCAGGCGGTCAATGTCTTTTTTTGTGTAGGGGTCCCACACGACACTACCATATTCCAAGATGGGCCTAACGTATGTTTTATAAGCTATTGTTTTTATCTCCTTTGTTGCGTGTTTTAATTTATGTCTAAGGAAACAAAGCTTTTTATGTGCCGATGAACAGATAATGTCAATGTGTTTGGTCCAAGTTAAGTCCTTCGTGAAAGTAACGCCGAGGTACTTAAAGCTTTCTACACTGCTTAGTTCTGTATTTCCAATGCAGTATTGAAATGGAAGTGTGCTCCGTTTTTTAGTTATGTGACAATATACAGACTTAGTGAAGTTTATTTTCATGTCCCAATTGTCGCACCATTCTTTTATATGATCCAGATAGTCATTTAGTGCTGTTTGTTGATCCGGGGATTTAATTCCGGATCAACGCTGGGACTCGTCAAGCTGCAGACCTGCAGCTTTTTTCCCAGCGCCCCTGTCACAAATGTACTGTTTGTGGCAAAAATAAACGAATTTGAATTTGAATTTGAATTGCTGAATAAATAATGCAATCATCTGCAAAGAGCCTGATATGAATATTTGGTGGTGTTCCGAGTGCTATGTCGTTTATATACAACAAAAACAGTAAGGGTCCCAAAACAGAACCTTGGGGCACACCTGAATAAACTGGAAGGGAATCTGAGACATGGCCGTTGATTTCAACACTTTGGCTTCGATTATTTAAGTAAGAATTTATTCAATTGACAATCGTTGGCTCTATTCCGAAAGTTTTGAGTTTTGACAAAAGCTTCCTGTGGGGCACCCGATCAAAAGCTTTCGAAAAGTCTATACAAATCACATCAAGTTGTTGTTTATCATTTAATGCGGATGCCATGTCATGAGTTGCTTCAACTAGCTGTGTTACTGTTGACAGTCCAGAACGGAACCCATGTTGTTTGGAATAAAGCAGCTTATTGGTATCGAGGTAATGTAGTATGTGTTTGGCTATTATATGTTCCATGACTTTGCATGCTACAGATGTTAAGGAAATCGGCCTGTAATTATCTATGGTCAGCTTGTCTCCTGCTTTAAAGATTGGGACAACTCGTGCACAACGCCAATCCAAAGGAAGCTGTGATGACTGCAATGAAGTTACAAATAAGCAATGCAGGTAAAATGACATCCATTCGGCGTATCTCTTCAGAAACATATTAGGTATCTTATCGGGACCAGACGCTTTTTTTGTGTCGAGGTCTAACAACTTCGATAGGATTCCTTCTTTTGTTATTATCAATTCGGGCATGGTGGGTACGGTATCACACCCTTGATCAATTCCTGTCCTTGCATGTATATCACTCCCATTGCGCACGTTTTGATCCGTCATTCTTTGCTCAGTGTTTTCATGATTTTCTTGCTGTGTCTCGCGTGTGAATACCGACTGAAAGAACAGATTGAAGCTATCTGCAAGTACGCTGGTGTCTGTTATTACCTTTCCGTCCAAAGTAATTTGTTCTATGTTTCCTTTCTTTGGATTTAGGTGTCGCCAAAATTTTTGGGGGTTATTTTTTAGAAAGTTGTGGAGCGTTACCGAATAGTAATTTTGTTTAGAAGCTTTCACCATTTCTTTAAGTTGTTGACTTAGTTGTCTCATATTAACACTCGAGCCGTTCTTTTTTCTGCACCTTTTCAATCTGCGTTTAATGTGTATTATATTTCTGGTGATCCACGGATTATTCCTTTTCGTTTTCTTTATTCTGTTAGGAATGTATTTATTAATGCAATAAAAAACTGTCTCCTTGAAGCAATTCCATGCACTCTGAACATCACCACTGTGACACAACAATTCAAACGAGTTAAACGAAATTTCTAAATGATCAATAATGCTTGTGTCATCAGCACTTTCAAAGTCTTTGTACGTGAGCCTACGCGGTACAGAAGTCACAACTGTTTTTCCACAATTTATAGACAATAAAACCATCTTATGGTCAGAAATTCCGTCAACCACAGATACCTCATATTCACTAATGTTATCACTTACAAAAATTAGATCCAGCACTGATTGAGCTGTATCGGTTACTCTAGTGAAATCCTTAACTACTTGGGTAATACTGTGGCTGAATGCAATCTCTAGCATTTTTTCGGCGTTCACTTTGTCCACGCTTCCAGAATGCAAAAGTTCCCAGTTAACATGAGGCAAATTAAAATCACCTGCCAAGATTACCCTCGTATTATCATTAACATATTTATGTAGAGCAACATCCAAATCTTCAAGAAACTTAACAGGGCTGTTCGGGGCACGGTAGGCTGCGACTACAAGAAAAGATAAATTATCATACTTTATTTTACAAAAAAGCATCTCATCCAAACATTGGTCCAAGATTACACATTGCATATTAACCTTAACAGCGATGGCAACGCCTCCTCCACGAGAAACCCTATCTTTTCTTATTAATTTGTAATTAGGGGGAATGACACAGTCACTCGTTACATCCGATGTAAGCCATGTTTCTGTTATAATGACAATATGTGGGGAGTGACACAGCAGTATGCTTTCGAGGTCAGCGACTTTATTCAGAACACTTCGTGCGTTTAGATTAATTACTCTTAATTCGGCTGGTACATCTACTTCGTTGTTGTGTCATTCACCCCTTGGACCCTGGTTTCTCGTAGGGAAACGTCGATCTTGCTTCAGGTCCCATTCATAAGTCTGATTATTGATTTTAATTTTGTCGTGCACTAGGAACACGTCATCCCCATTGGCTTTGTTTTCCGAGGCACTGTTCCACAGCTTCTTACGTTTTTCTCGGGTTTCTTTTGCATAATCACTGCTTATACTATACTTCGTCCCTTTTAACTTTCTGCAGTTCTTTAGCACAGCTAGCTTTTCATTGTAATTAAAGAGCTTCAATATGACTGGCCTGCATGATTCGTTTCGTTTATAACCCAGTCTGTGAATCCTTTCAAGAGACTCGATTTGAACGCCAAGTTTAATCTCAAATAGTTCTTTTATCACCTTCTGTTTCAGGTCATCTTCACTTTCTTTATCTACTTCTGGTATCCCAAACACTACCAGATTGTTCCTGCGGCTTTGGTTTTCGATGTCAACCAGTCGATCGTTCTGGTATTCTATCGTTTTCTCGAGGCTTTGAACCTTCTTTTCCATTTCCTTTATGTTTTCATTTAGGACCTGAACTGTTTTCATTGTATTTTCAATTTTGGTGATTTTACTGTTAATCTCCTTTATGCTATCTTCTAGGCGTGACTGATCAACTTTCATATTTTCTTGGTTTGTTCTGATTTCTTTGATGTCCTCAGCAATGCGTTTCTGATTAGACAAAACCTGGCGTACCATATCCTCGAGGTTTTCATCAGGCCCAGGGTTTTCTTCTACGTCTCCGGACAGTAACAGTCGCCATCTACAGAACAACATCACAACGTCCCAACATTCCAACAAAATTTCATGACACTTTTGAGGGCCCGGCAGGACTAGCACAAATCTACAATCACTACGGAATTCATGTAGATTTGACATGTAACTAACCTGCGTGACGAGCAAAGAAAACTTCAGCATCTTGGCTGCTGCGTGGATGCCGGGCCCTCTCAAATCCCGCATGTCTCGTTGTTGCTTAAGTAGCCCAGCTGCCGATGACGTCGATGTGGGCGTGATGTCCGGTAGCCAATCTTGGCTGTTGAGCAGAAATGGCGTCGTGTCCGCTGCGTCATGTCGTGGCGCGTCGAACTGGCTTGCGTTCCAAATCGGGCAAACAAACCACGGCAGCATCTGCGTGACGAGCAAAGAAAACTTCAGCATCTTGGCTGCTGCGTGGATGCCGGGCCCTCTCAAATCCCGCATGTCTCGTTGTTGCTTAAGTAGCCCAGCTGCCGATGACGTCGATGTGGGCGTGATGTCCGGTAGCCAATCTTGGCTGAACCTTTCGGGAGAGATCCGGCACTAACGATAAACGTCACTTTGTTTTGTATTAGCTAGTATTTGTATGTTACACTACCCTGCGCTCTATTGTAGAAGATGAGGTGAACAGGACCACAAGGCCTGTGGGCAAGTGCACAAACCTTCTGTTGGGTAAACACCGAGGTTTGGGGAAAACAAATGGGTCGGAGCAGTACCACCTAGAAGACAAGGCCTTCGCATGACCTTCGGTTAGTAGATCCCTGACCCGTCCCAAGCGGCAAACAGCCCGAAGCTTGACGAGAGTCCGGGTCACGTCGCAACTACGTCTCATTCACTAGCGGCCACAGCTCTGTATGCGCGACTACCCAGTGCGAGCTGATAGCGAGCTTCCACAGTTCATTTGCAATGTGAATACAACTACAAGATTGCCTGTCTTAGCAGCCTATTAATGTAATTTCTTGCGACACCATTGGTTGCCCGTCTTAGCAGCTTGTTAATGTGAGCTCGTTCTGAGCATGACCACTGAAGAAGGTAATGGAGCAGACGATGCTGCTCATCCGGGCTCCCTAAAGGGTGCTAAGGGGATCTACTATTGATTATGTTTAGAGGAGCAAACACGCAGGCCTTGATCTCCTCACTAATAGTACCCAGCAAGTGCCACATCTAGTACTGATAGGCCAGACAGGAATGCAGACTGGACTCAAGTACTATGTTAGTGACTCAAAAGGAAGTTTCAACCCTTTTTTTAGAAGCCTTTGGCCCGGAACTTGTGCCCAAACGGCGTCTCGTGCTACCCTGCCAGATGGGGCATCAAAGTTGAAACGTGCACACCTCTATTATCCTTATTCAAACATAAAAAAGATAAAAACTGAAAAATGGCCGAAATGTTCAAATAAATACTGCGGTTTAACTTCATTTGAGACAACGGGAGGAGGCATCGAAAGAAGTCAGCTGTAAAGCCAGATTTTTTTGGCCCTGAGAAGGGCCTTTGCTGGCGCTGAAAAGGGCCTTTTCTTCTGTGGTGGTCAAGGGGTCTTTGCTCTGGTGGTCCTCAAAAGGGCCTTTGTTCCGGTGAAACTCGAAATTGCCTTTGCTTCGCTCTTCACTCTAGTGCTGGTGAAGGTAGGCAGCAATGGAGTCCCGGACACTTGAACCATTGCCTGCAACGGCATCCGTGTTGCAGGCTGGCTGCTCGTAAAGGCGGGCCTCCGTGCCAACTTCGGTGAGCCACTGGGACTCCACGCCATCATTGAAGTGCTCGCAGATGTTGTTCAACGTGCAGCAAGCCCATATAACGAAGCGGGCGTTGTCCACGTCGCACTCCACCTGCTTCATGATGAAGCGGGACCGTGCCTTGATCCTACCGGAGGCGTTCTCCACGACCCTACGTGCAGACGACAGATGCCGGTTGAACCTCTCCTGCGGAGACTTTCCCGTGACATTCTTGCGTGCGTATGGCTTCAGCATGTTGCACGTCAGAGGAAAGGCTTGGTCGCAGAGAACCAGTGGCGGCACGGCAGTCCCATTGATGGTGACCATTGGTGTTGTAAACGTTGGCCCTTCCAGAATTTTGGCCAGTGCCGACCTCCAAAAGACGTGCGCGTCGTGGCACCGCCCTGGCGTCCCCACGTTGACGTACCGGAACCGGTACCGGCGGTCTACGAGGGCCAGGAGGATGATGCTGTACCTGGAGAAAAATTATACAATGCATGCGTCAGTTTTTTACACATAATATCTGAGGCTTCGGGTTTTCCTAAAGCTGTAGATTCAAAAAGAAAACTTTTACACATTATCAGAGCTAGCACGGCACATTAAAGAAAAAGAAGAGCTGCCAATCACCTGCTAGCATCTCGTGTTTTAGTAATGTTTCGTCATTTCCACCTCATTAAACGCGGAATACATTTTAGCGCTGAAAACATAAGGACGCAAAGACGAGAATCGGACACCACAGTGCGATTCTCGTCTTCGTGCCCTTGTGTTTTCAGCGCTAAAATGTATTCCAAGTTCCAAAACCAACTAGTCCAACAATCTACTCTACTGAAATTAATTAAACGCAGCTGCACTTTTTTTAAATTAGTGTACTTACCAGCCCTTGTAGTTCTAATAGTCTCTGGCGTTGACCTTAGGTGGCGACACGGGGAAGTGGCAGCCGTCCAGCGCGGCTATGCCCTGCGGACATTCCAGGGCAGCCTGGAACTCGCGGACGTGGTCGGGGAGTTCGGCGGCGGTCATCATCTTGAGCCAGTGGCGCTCCAGCTCGGAAACGACGATGTGGCAGAACTTTTTGTAATTATCATTGACAGTTGACCGCCCCAGGCCGAACAAGTGGGTGACGGTCCTGTCTTCCGCGCTGGAACACAGCTTGTAGAGCGCGGCTCCAACTCGTTTCTCGACCGATACGGTGGGGCGCATAGGGGTGACCTGGCGCTCCATGTGGGGCCGACAAACGTCCACGATGTACCGAAAGGTCGCCGGAATCACCCGGAAAGCCTGCTTGAAGTGGCTCTCCGGCAGGTTCGGTAGCGTATCCTCAAACCATCGTTCACCCCGAAAGTACGCCTGGACGCTCCGCTGCATGGTCGTTTCTCCTGCTGTCGCTGCAGCGATGACCAGGCTGTTTGCAAGAAGCCTTTCCTCGAGGCAATCAGCTTCTCGTCGGGCAGATTGAACGTCGGCGCTGACCGACGTCAAAGCCTCCGTGATCGACGCCAAAGAACCGTTCAGCGATGCTAAAGCACCTTCATGGTGGGCGCGCAGGCACACCAGGAACGCGACACGCGACGCAGGGTCCACCGTAGCCGGATCAACATCGGGAGGAAGATCCATCGAAGGAACAGGGACAAGTGCGTTGAAACTCAAGCGCGAGCACGACGCCGAACAGAACAGGGCAAAAGGGTAAAGCACGGGAAGGAGCGCGCGCACTGAGCTACAGGACCGAGCAAGGGAACCGAGCAACGCCTCCGAGTGAGCGGAGGCGTTGCTCGGTTCCCTTGCAGTTTTTTCAATTAGCGGCTTTAGCCGCTAATTGAAAAAAAAAAAAAAAAAACACTGTGCGTGGGCTTAAAGCAGACATTGTTGTAATCACTTGACTGAACTCGTCATTTTGTCTTTGTTAATATTTTGTTTGCTTTAGAAAAAGTAAAAAAATTATTTATATCGCGAAAATATTATTTTTCTGGCGTGAACGTGCTTTATGCGTTTCAACGAGCTACGGGAGTTCAATCGCTGTAAACATCCTCTAAATGACATTTACTTGTGCCGTCTGGCACGGCAGAACGTAAAGGTCATTTGAAAATCCTAAAGGATTTTGGCGTAAAGGTCTTTTTAGGTGCCCGTCTGGCAGGGGCATCACTCAATTAATGTCACTTCTACATTGCTTTTGAAAGACATCTTATTTTTAATTGCGCGTATGAAAGTCAAAAGCCTCAGTTCCGTATTTTAATCAAATACGTTGTTTTTGTATTGTTCGATTTATGAGATATGTGTCAGCCACTTCTAAATGTACTTGGATGTATTGGATGTACATGTTCTATACTTATTACTGCAAATATTTTTCGTAAATATTTTAGACGACCGGCGTACGATTTGATGTAACCGATTCTTGCTCTGTAATGACGTCGTTCAAGGGGCGATGCAACAATGTTTGTAATTTGCGCAAATACCGCTTAGAACGGATCCCTGACATTAATGACCTATGAAACATGTGTTCGTTTTTGACCCCACGCAATAGAAGTCCCAGAAAAAAATTAAAGAAAAACGAGCAGCGTTCACCCCCTCAACTCGCAGCCAGAACAAGCGGCCACGTGACCTGGAACCGATTATATGCCGCCAATGTGATCATATTCACGCGCTGGTGTTGGCAAACCACAGGACACGCGCTGAGTTCCAGACATTGTTACGGCTCGGCTATTGTCGTCGTTGCAGCGATTGGAGACGGGCCACTACCCGAATGCTTCTCGAGCTAGCAATTACCACGAGCCCAAATCGAGTGCCCACGCAATGCTCGGGTCCAATCTATGAACAGCATTCAAATATCGTCATATGGGTGTACTGCGATCCCCACGTTACGTCATCAAATTTTGGAAAGGAGAGATTGAATGAAAATGATCGCTTTTGTCCTTGAAATTACACCTCAACAAAAGAGTTTCTTGGCCAGTGGCGTTGCGTGCGAGTATCCTTGAGTCCCACTAGTGCCAGTAAGCTCGTGTAAAGTGAAAAACATTCCAACTAAATATCGTTGCACAGCTCCTTTAACGACACTGCTATATCCACATTTTCGGTCTCGTCTTTCTGGTTTGTTGAGCTCAGTTTGTCACCTTATCCAAAAGGAGGATCGGCGGCCGAGTGGGCCAGCGCACACTAGCTTGGAGCGCGTGGAGCAAAAGCTCGCGCTGCAGAACCCAGGAACACTGTAACCCAGGGGTCCTGGTTTCAATTTGGATGAGCATCGTGCCTGCGTGCGGGTCGTGTATCACTACAGCGTTATGCACGCTAAAGACCGCAGACGAGCAGTTGTACCGCACTGGCTAAATTTCTCATCTACAGCTGAAACACCAGACACCCATTAAGGCCAACTTCCGGCTGTATAAACATGCACACAACATAGTTATTGTTACTTTTCGTCACCTCATCCGCGCTTGTAAAAAAATGGTTTTGTGTATGTTTAAAAAAAGTAAAAGTTCGACAGCCTCAATAGGCGTCTGATGTCTCGGCTGTAGATGAGCAATTTAGCCTGTGCTGTACAACAGCTAGCCTAGGGTCCTTAACGTGCATCGCGCAGTAGCGATACGACAGCAGGCCGGTACGATGATTATCCAGATTGAGACGAGAAAGTTTGCGAAACAGACGTATGCGTAATTTAATTAACGTACCAGAACTATTACGTAAAACTGTACAATTTAAACAACTTGTTTTGTTTTTTCACGTTTTTTTGGCGAGCATTTAGGTGAAACCTTAAAAAAGATAAGGTAATTACATGCACATTCTGCCTGGCCATAATGTTTCTTGGAATATGGCGCTTATGCATACCTGTAACGTCAAGACAACAAAAGACGTGTTAATAAATAATTGAAAAAAAAAGTAACGCAAAAAGTAACGTGCGTTACTTTTCATTGGTAACGGTAAGGGTAACGCGTTCCTTTTATTTTGAGCTAACGTGGGATGGTAACACGTTCCCCTTATTTGCAAGTAACGAGTAACCTATTTCGTCAGTATTTCTCGGTAACGATTAACACATTGATAAGGATCTAATATATTTTACGAGTTTATATTTTCTTGTATGTTTCTTGGACACAGACGTAGTTTTTGTTTACTAGTGAAATTTCCAACTCTAAGAGTGATCGCGATTCGCGACGTATACTGAAAAGTCCCGGACAGGTCATCTTTGGCATTCCGGCTCACTTTTGCTTCAAAATCAAGAAATGACATATTTGGCATATATTAGTAAGGGCGATATACTAAATGTTATGAAACGGCGACCGCATTTAATAACACTCGAAGGTTTTCAATCAAAAAGATATTATTTGGGGTTCGGCCCCTCTAAGTAGCTAAGAAAGTGCAAGTAAATTTCAAACGTTTTCGTGGATTTTTAAGAGGGGACAAAGGTAGAGGTAGGTAAAATATTAAATCGCCAATTGGCAGTGACGTAAATTTAAAAAGAAAAACAAAAACAAGTTCCTTTTTTTAGCATGGGCTAACTCACCTAATACAATTTCTTAATTATTTGCTGTTATACGCGGATACCTCGTTTAGCGCTTTCTAATATGCCCTCAGTATATTTTGTGTTCGCCCCTTTAGCTAGATTAATTTTGAGGAGACCGAGTACTCTATACTCTACGTTGGTTCTTTTTTTTTTAAACGTATACCACAATGTACATTACAACATGTGTCAATAATTTTGTGAAATGTGCATTTGATGCGGAGACAAAGCACTAACATATGTCAGTGTCTATTTTCTTTAGTAAGACTTTAGCGTAAAACAAATATAAAAATCGCAACACATTTAAGGCGTGTTATGCAAAAGCGAGTGAACTACAGTAACATGTATTGTGAGGAATGCGCCGACTTCTATTTGGGCGAATGATTCGACCTCGTGCGGAAATATATTTAAAAAGAATGTAGCGTTGATTACCGTATCTACAGTTCTGTAAATTTGTTGGCTCTGGTATGAATTATCTTGAGTGAATTTCTAATAAGGGATGGAGTGGACAATAGTTCCAGAGTGCCCTAATAAAATATTGGACTTACCAATATCGGCCTTTTTCCGGTTACACCGGAGGCCTGGAATTCATTATTTTGACGTCTAGTTTTCGCAGTGCTTTCGGTTGTAAACTGAAGCTGGCATATGCGCTAATTAATATCTTATATCTTACATATACCTAATGCGCTATTATGTGAATGTACTCCAGACAAGTGTTACCTAGACGGGTCATTCACGAGCTTTTTATTCGCCATCATTTTGTGAGGCACGTGGCGGAGCTTATTGCATTCCGAAAAACCCGTTTGTTCGCCCTTTGTTTCCGGGTTGTATAACTGCCCTCGTACATATTAAAAAAAAAGAAAAAAAGGCGACGAGCTTACCATGTGAGCTCATATGAACACAATCGGGGCCAGTGCATCGTTCAGCCCTTAGAAACTTTGCAATGCAAAGAGCATGGCTCTTTGTCGTCCCAGAACGAATGGACCCTGTCTATCACACAAAAAAGAACCACTTTCCCCGGCATTACGTCGAGAGAGTCTTTTATTTCAGCTACGCAAGTAATTAGCCCCGTGCGCGACCGAAAGCGTCGCTGTGGTCGGCCTTCCACGATTGGCCGAACGCTGACTATGACGTCGAAAAGGGGATTTATCATCGACGGAAATAAGAGGACTGAAAGAACTTTAATTTTGACGGTGTTGGCAGCTTGCGCAATATTATGCCCCCCCCCCCCCCTCCGCCTAATATCGCACAAGGGACTAGAAGGGGCACGCTTGAATTACTTAGGGGGAGCTATTTATGACGCAAACGTCAGGAGACTTCTTTCTTCATCAACAGCGAGGAAAACATTGTAATTGTTTGAAAGACACTACTAAGAGTCGCCTGTTTACTGTAGTCTTTATTTATTACTTTTTTACGGTTGTTGTTTTGTTGAGAACGGAAAAGTGGGCAGCCTGTGCGTTTCATTAGTCTACAAAAGGTTAGGGAGCAAACGAGCTGGTGGTGGTTAAACATTTTACTAAAAACCCCGAGACTGGGACAAGAAGGCACGGACAAACAGAAAGTCTCAATTGAGACTTTGTGTTTGGCCGTCACTCCTCGTCCCAGTCTCGGGTTTTTTTAGTCAAATGTTTATTAGTCTCCCTGCGCGGGGACCAGACGCGCGTAGGCTGGGAAAAGGAAGAGAAAAGAAGAGAAGGAATAAGGAGGGAGGGGGTTCATATTTGGCCCTAAATTTCAGTCAATTTGGTATACTATTGTTTTAGTCGGATGAAGGAGTACGATATCTGTGCCTATAGTTTGCGCAGCCCTTAAAGGTGATAATGCAGGGATCGGTTAAACACGTGTCGTGAGGCCCTTCGATCGTTAGAAACTCTAGAGGAGAACGAAAGAAGAATTTCGCCTTCCGTCGTCCTCCAGATGGGAATACATTGTCATTCCGGTGGGTCGCGGGCATGTTGGTTACCTCGCAGGGTGCTCATTAGCGATCTTCGTACTTTATTGTAGAGAAAAGAAAATATGACGAATGTCTTCGGGTATACCATAGGTTGCCCAGTGCGACGTCTTGAGTTTTGATGTGTCGTGTAGAGTTTTGGCAGTGTACGCAGAGTCCAATCGGAGGCGGTGAAGTAGACTGGACTTACGTTTCGTAAGCTTAGGTTGCGAAATCGGTGGCGGTGAATTCCCATATGCGACTCCTTTGTGTGCTCGACGCATTCTGTGGATGAGGTTGCAGAATCACCGTGGTTCGCTGTACCGTGGAAGGAACGGGTTTGCTGCTTCTTGATGATGAGCTTCGGAGGCGAGGGTATCAGCCCACTCATTACCATCAATACCCGTGTGCGATGGTATCCACTGGCAAGTTCCCAGCCTTGAATTTATAACGTGAAGGTCTTGTGAGTAGCTGATCGGGCGCGCGGGAGAGCCTTGTCCAAGCCGTCTAGTGCTGAAAGTGCGCTTCCTGAGTCTAACAGCAAGAGTGCCCTATCAGGTGGAAGGTCTCCAAGCGCGTCTAACGCGGCTCCAAGTGCCGCTAGCCTCCGCTGTTGTTGAGGTTGTAGCAAAGTTGAGTCGCCTGGATTTCGCAATACCTTTTTGGGGGACGACGAGAGCCGCGGTGGAGGTTACTTTCTACGGAGGTTTCGAAACAACTGCATTTTGAAAATGTGAAAACTTTTAAAGAGTTGGTGCCGTAAACGTATAGTATATATGTTTCTGCCAGAAATAATAGTGGACGCACGAGCCTTGAACACACAGCCTTTGTGCGCGACTATTTTTATCCCATTTGTGCCGTCCCCCTGAGCAAGTCAAAACTGACCCGTCTGCGCTGTTCATAGAAGGATCCTCTTCTCTTAAAATATAACTTTCGTACCCAACTTCCTTACGGTGTTACTTCTTTGTACACCTCAATACCGTTGTCTTAACTTTTATTTCACGAAGATTATTTTTGCTCACACGTATTTTCCAGGATTTTTCTGATCATTCTACCGAACTTCATACATCGTTCCTGCAGCTGTCATACATCCTATAACACACCTAACCCAGTGCGATGGGGTTTAATAAATAAATTATACGGGTGTAATCGATCGTGTAAAAAAAAGAGCAAGGTTGTCAGCCTTTTTTGTTTGCTTTTTTAGCACAAAACGTGCTTCAAGTTGAACTTCCATCCCGGATCTATACATAATCTAGAACACTATAATATGCCCCAAGGAAACGAAGAGATGCCAATGGGAGTCAGAGTCGCCTACCTATTCAGTATTTCGTCACTTTCGCTTGAGAAAGGCTCACGGAATGTCAGGGGAAAAAAAAAAGGGGGGGGGGGGGGTCAAGAAACGCGTTTATGCCCTTTGCAGGACCACTGCGAATCGAGCCTATTTGACTGATATCACTAATGTTCGCGCAAAGATAATTGCGGAGGGCAGCGTATTTCCAGCCAAGGGAAGTATCGCTAACTATAAGCGTCAAAGAATCTTTTTCATTGTTCAAACCACTGTTGTGTTCTGGTTTGTGTAGCTGGGTTGTGTTAACAACATATGTATAAATTATCGTCACCACCATATCATCTGTACTTCATTTTTGTCTTTGTTGATGAATACTAAGTCGGATTCGGAACGTTGACTGGGCTGGTCCTGCCCCTTTTCTGTGCCGTGTCCCTGAGGACACCACAACCACCTTCCCATCTACTTGTAATGTAGGGAATAATAGATAGCCGATATAATCTGGGCCTCTATTGAGGGGTGAGTCACGCCAACTACCGGGGAAGACGGGAGGTTGTTAAAAGAGCTAGACGAAAATTGATTAGTGGTCGGAAGTATATGCTGAAACGTTGAGCTGACTGACTACACTTAGCATTACCTTAATGCTTTGGCTTCGGTTGTCGCGTCTACAGCTTGCTGAACAGTGGATCACCCAAATTATTTTACTACTTTTAAGCAAGAAGCTTTTCGTTTGTGTTCACATCTTGTGCAGCATCAAATCATTTTAGGGATCCGTTCAAATCCTATGCGTGCGGTATCCGAGAGTCACGCAGGACATGGGAGTTTACGGCGTTATTCCCCCATTTTTAGCTTCTAAGAAAATGATTCTGAAAAATGCAAAGAAAACGTAATATATTGTGTTGCATTGTATATCGGGAGCAGAGGAGTCCATTGGCGGGACAAAGGACACTCCCTTCCTTGTTCTAGAGCGCAGCTGATTTGATCATAATAAGCACTTCCTTTCGTGGATGCGCATTGCAATTCTCTATATTCGCATTTATATTTTCTTTGTGCAAACTATACATCGATTTTTTTCGCCAATCCCTTTTCTTCCCCCCCCCCCCCCCCCCCCCCCTCCAGCCGGGGATAACCAAAGGAGAAATACAAGAAATGAAATGCCACTACCCGCTAATTTACCCTTCGGAAATATAAAAACACCAATATTTGCGAAAAAAATTGAGCGACTAAACTGCGTTTTGTTGTGCTTCTGAGTGTCCGGAACATCCGCTCCAAACGTACCGCTCCCCAGTCGATTCTAGAGCAATGGGAGCCATTGAAGGTACAACCGAGACTCCCCCCCAAAAAAAAAGAACATCTAAAAAACAATATATATTTTAATATATTTTTTTTTCTTTATGGTATCACTGACCTGATCGATCTTTCGATTTCCGATGTACTTGGGCAAGTTGGTGATTCTCAACCAACTGCTTCAGTTTCGGATCCCTGGCCAGTTGAGATACCGGAACACTAAACCCGACACGAGGGTAACTTCCGTTCGCGCGCTTTGTACAACTTGTTAGAGGTCGGATATCCCCTCATTCTGCGCAGAGCTTCGATCGACCAAGGGGAGAAGACCGACAAAAGCAAGAAACAACGCTCGAGACACGAAAGAATCTTGTAATGTGGTTCTATACTCTTGTATCTGTTTTGTGTTCCGGTTCAAACTTCGGAGAGTATCTATATTACCACCGCTGTTCTTTTTGCTTCATGTTTTTTTTTTTTTTTCAGACTGAGATCAACCAAAATAAAAGTACCCCCTTTCAATGAGCTTGCCTATACTGAGAAACTTTGTCGATAGACCGTCCGGTCTCACATAACCCGGCGAAAAATAAACACGCATTGCTCATTGCCGAGATGTTCAACTTGTTATCGGCCATTCGAAGTCTTGGATCTAACAAACCCGAAAAAAAAAAGTGTTCCTTTGTCATTCAGTTATAAAACCGAAGACCACTCGCGCTGCCATTTTTTTATTTATTAATGGGCAGTGTTTTTTGTATACGTGTTGAGTTAGAATTAGGAGATTATTAACCCATTAACGCCGTGCGTGACCATATGGCCACTTTTGTCAGCCCATTACATTCGACTTTATATTTTATCAGGGGTGAGACCAAAGTGTTAAGTTTTGGTGCAACTTAATAAAAGAAAGCTCTGCGTAAGCCCTCCAAGCTGTAGCACTATCAAATTAATTAGTTCCACCTTCTGGGAAGCGCCCAAATTAGTACTTCACTTCCGGATTTAGAATGTATCATACACATGTGGGTAATTTTTTTTAGTGCGCAGTTAACAAATTGGCAGGGTTTACTCGCAGTTCCAAAGATAGTACTTAATTGTCTTCCAGATGAAATGTCTCGCTGAGCATAAATTTTTCGTGACCTAAACAATCGTCGCACTTTACGTGTAACCATATGGTCAAGCTAGGCTTTACGGCTGCGGCGTTTTACTTATATTTCATGATATACTCATTGCTCTCGTTTGGGTCGGTAATGCAAGGAATAGTAGAAATTCTTGAAAAATATTAAGAAAACGAGTTTGCCAGCTACAATGTATCAGCTGAAGCTGACATCCACTCTCATGAAGACTCGACTGGTGAGGAATCCGGTTGATTGATCGACAACCGGAGCGCGAGCAGAAATGCACGTAATGCGTTAGTAGTAACGAGTTCCTTCTACCTAGTTACTTTTTCGGTAACAACTAGCGTATGTAGTTACTTCTTTAGAAATAAAGAAGTAACGTACTTAGCTAACAAGATTACGGTCAGTGCGTAGGCAAGCTGGCGGAAGTTTACCAGGATTATTTTAACCCGAGACTGGGGTAGAAGGAGGAACTTTTTTCCAGTTGAAAAGCTTTGACTGCCAAATTAAATATAGGCCTTACCCAGGCATACTTGTAATACTGGAGCAAATCTATCGAGTAATTAAATGATAGCAGTGGCGAAGGGAGATGACAGATGTAATTGGGAACTACGGAAAGCCGATACCAGAGCTGGCACCACCGTTCCCATACTAGGCATATGCGCTGTTATAGCAGAGACTATAGTCTCTGCTACTAGAAGGAGGTTGACGATCTCTGACTGTTTCTGTCGTTCTCAATGTCGACGTTTGTGAAGGGGGTGTCACTTCCGTCGTTTGTTTGGTGAATGGGGGCGGGTCAGTTTGATTTCTAGGGCGTGACTGTTCGTTCTTGTTTAAGTTCCATTTGTGCTAGGTGCGGGTACTTGTCTTACCTGCGGCGGGAAGGTTTACACGTCTTCTATGACTGGGGGAGAATTTTGTTCGTCATGACTGTGGATAGGATCTTTCTTGATTGAAAATACCGTCTTGACAGTTCTTTGTTCACTTGAAGAAATCCTTGATGATTCCTTGATTGCGACTCTTACTGTAACGTAGTCGGGGTTGTTTGCACGTCGGAAATTGACGACTGCTTTTGTTCTTTTCCCTTTTGGAAATTGTGGGGAGGTGGATAGTTGACATTTCCCACAGTTGATACACTTCATTTCGTTTGGACAAAAGTCCTTGCCGGGTTGTTGTCCACAGCTTGAGTAGAGGATGGGTACGCGACATGCAGCAGCAATATGTCTAAGATATCCACAATGCTTGCACTGGGTTGGTTTGTCCAAATGCATATATACATTATGGCGCATATATACGAGTTCCACGGCATCTGGTAGTGTTCCCGATGAAAATGGTCCTGCAGCAAGGTTTCTCGAAACAATTCTGCGAACACGTAGCACTGTAATGTTTGGAGGTGGGCTTGTCGGTGGTGCATTGTAAACATATAAATAAAACAGCGCGAACGAATACAAGGACAAGTAGAAGGGACACAGACACAGCGCTGACTCACAACTTACTCTCTTTTTCATCTTCTTAAAACACATCAACATAAGAAGACAAAGAAATAAAAAGAAGAATCCTGCATGTAGGACATCATCACTGTCGTGTGCCACCCGAAGAATTTCTAACAGAAAGTATACCATTACAAAAAATGAAAGCCGTTTACAACTCCCTGTAACGCCGAATTAGAGCGCAGCTCTTGAGGAGGGGGGAAGGCACGGGGGGGGGGTCACGTGACCTCGGGGTGGTCACGTGACTTGGGGGTCACGTGACCTCGGAGGGAGGTAACGTGACCTGGGGGGTCACGTGACCTGGGGGTCACGTGAACTTGGGGGTCACGTGGCAGGGGGTCACGTGACCTGGGGGTCACATGGCCTAGGGGGTCACGTGACCTTGGGGGGTCACGTGACCTTGCGGTTACGCCGACGCCGACGGCGACGCCGACGCCGCTCAAGCCCGAAACGGGCGCCTAAGACAACACCATCTGGAAAGGGAGAAAGCCTCGGTTCTGCCCCCTTTCCACTCTTACTACGTCAACTAATGGGGCGGCTGCGAAAGGCGGCTCGACGGGTCGGACGGGTGCGGCGTGTCCGGACCTGTCCAGGCATGTTGCCCCATTGCAGGTGCGGCTGAACAGTGAGCTCTACCAGTCCCCCGCAGAATCGGCCTGCTTCCGAGTGTCTTTCTCGACGTGCATATCTGTTCTGTCGAATTTCTCGTGTTTTGCGCGTCGCTGTGAGTTTTTTCGTGTCTCCGCAAGCTTGAGAAATGTGAAAAGAGCGACGGTGAGATACCGTGCAAGTGCTGTGTGCCGCGATGCCGCGGAAACTACACCGTGGACACAAAAGTGCACGTGTTCAAGTTCCCAAAGGATCAAACACTGAGGGACGCATGGATACGCGCTGTGCCGCGGGAAGACCTCTCCGTCACCGAGAATTCAAGGGTAAGCTTTCTTTTTAGTAGAGAATTAATTGTTTCATTGCAAATGAAAATTCAATATATGTATACATTCGTATAAATGTGGCTCGCAATCCGCACTTTATGTCAAATACCCATTGGTTTGTTCATTGGACGCAAAATTCCTTTCTAGGTATGCGAACTTCACTTCGGACATGAGGACATCATCCGAGAAGCATCGCATACCGATGAAAGTACTGGCCGCACCATCACAGTGCCCTTATCCCATGTCCGTCTTCGCCCTGTGGCTGTACCGTCGAAGGTCCCTAGCTGCCCGACCTACCTGTCTAGGGAAGCCACAAGAAGAGAAGATCCCGACTCCAAGCAGGCGCGCATGGAGCATGCTGCTATGCAAAAAGCTATCGCGGAGTCCGAGGAGATGTTTAACAGGGCACATGAAGAGGAAAAAGTCCATTCTTTAGGAGAACTAATCGGACACTTGCGGAGCAAGGAGATGAAGTTTTGGAATATAATAGAAAAGGACGAAAGGCTTGTTATTATCCACATCGTCGACGATGAGGCCCCGTGGCTGAAGTACTCTGTCTGCGTAAAAGGAGACATGAGCGTGACTCTACATGTCATGAAAACGGCGGTAAAAAAGTTAGGTGCAAATCTGGTCGTTCCAGAAATTGCTGACTGTAAGAAGGGTATAGTAGAACTCCTCGAAAGCATCGAGAAGTGGGACGGGGACCTGATTTCCAACTCAGTCGAGGAAATTTGCGAGGCTATTTGCCTACTGCTGGATCAGTTGTCCACGTCTCACGCAGAAGACGACGCCGACTCCATTAGATTTCTGCGAGTGCAAGTAAGCTTGTTCCAAGCAAAAAGAAAAAACAGCGCAGACGCTACTCTGCAGATTTCATGGTGTTCTGTTGCATTCTTTTCACCATATCGCCTCATGCGTACGCTTATATACGCAGCCATGGAAGCGTCACTTTGCCGCGTCGCATGACGATCAGATCGGTGTGCTCCTCTTATGGCATGAGCCCTCAACTAGAGCATCAGAGCGAAGCATTCCTCAGTTACATGGCGAGAAGAATTTCTGACCTCAAAGATGAGCAGCGCTTCGTGACCGTAATGGTAGACGAAATACAGATCAAACCTTACTTTGAATACAAAGGGGGCAATATTACCGGAGCTGCGCTTAACTCAAATGAAGCTGCAAACTGTGCGCTCGTTTTCATGGTGAGCAGCCTGAAGTGCAAATTCAAAGAAGTTGCGCACATCGTGCCAGTGCACAGACTAGATGCGGAGTTCCTGCACAAGATACTGAAAGATGTGATTTTGGGCTGAAAAAGATTGGGTACCGCGTTGTGTGCGTCGTGAGTGACAACAACACTGTGAACAGAAAAGCAATGTCCCACTTCGAATCGCCCGCTTCTAACAGAATTGTGTATCAACACCCATCAGACCCTGCAAGGCCGCTGTTTTTCGTTATAGACCCGGTACACATACTAAAATGCATACGAAACAACTGGATCAACCAGAAGAATGACCAAGTTTGCTTATACTTCCCTTAGATGCAAACAAATGCGGCACAGTCAGAGCGCATGCAAACAGCGTCATTTTCGACAATCAGGGACCTTCACAGCAAAGAATGTGACCAGCTGTTGAAATATGGCTATGGGCTATCGAGACAAGCCCTTTACCCGTCGAATATTGAAAGGCAGAGCGTAAAGCTTGCCTTGCAAATCTTCAATGATTTCTTGCCTGTGGCGTTGCGTGCTCTTGGAGCGAAGCACGACCTGTTCTCATTTGAGGCCACTGCTACTTTCATCGACATCATGCTCAAGTGGTGGAAAATTGTGAATGTGAATACTCCGGGGAAGGGAAAGAGGCTGAGAGACCAGTTCCAACAACCAGTGTTCTCCGTGGACAACGATCCAAAAATTGACTTCTTGCACTTGTTTTTGAAATGGCTGGATGAGTGGAAAAACAAAGGCCTTGACAAAGGTACTCTGACAAAGGAGACCCACGCTGCGCTCGAGAGCACGACCTATGCGCTTGTGGAGCTCGCTAGGTACGGCTTCGAAGAGCTTAAAATGACCTATGTTCTTTTTGGTAAGATACAAACAGACTGCCTAGAGGACCGGTTTGGAAAGTATAGACAACTGGCAGGTGCGCAGTATCATGTTTCTATCAGGCAGATTTATGAAGTCGAAAACAAGCTGCGCCTGCAGAGCACCTTGCCGACTATTTCCACTGACCAGCATTGGGAATGTGTACGGAAGCAGGTACATGCATTGCATCCCAGCTGCAACGTAGTTGTAAGCAGCGAGACGCTTTCGAAGATACAGGACATCCTTCCGATCCTGGTCTACGTTGCAGGATATGGCGTGTACGTGACCCTCAAAAAGTTGAATTGCGCAAAATGCAAGGACGCGTTGACTGTGGATAAGACAATCACAGTGTCTGGCGCCCATGAACACTATGATCTCGTGAAGCAGTTAGATCGAGGAGGTCTAGTGTACCCATCGATGTTTGCGCTTAATACTGTTGCTCACAGCTACGTTGTCGTAGAGCAGCTCGCTACGCAACCAGAACTGCTACTAATGCCCGAACAGCGCCAGGTCATCACGAAGCTGACGCTGCATTTGCTGGCCAACGAAGAGCCATCTGACTCCTGCGAGAACGGTCACACGAGTGAATCTGTGCTGAAAGACATCCTTCGGTGCAGCACGAACGTTTTACTGAAGAACTTCTGTGGAAAGCTAAACGACATGCTTCTCGACGCTGCTGACAAGTCAAAAAACGGAAAGCCGCAACTCTCCAGAAGAAATAGGTGTATTGCTCCTGATGAAGCGCAAACACAAACGAAACTGGATTGTGTAAATAAATGTTTCGCTTCTATCATTTTCGTCCAGTGAAATTTCTTTTACAGCACACTGCATGCTCTTTCTTGCAAGAAACAAAAGTGCCCGCGTGGTAAATCGGTGCGACAACCTCTCTTGAACAGCGCTCCGCACTTTTACCAATCCGCCCTATCGTCTGACGTCACGGGAAGAGAGCTAAGGCGTTATACCTTTCTAGAGGGTGTTGCCTAAGAGCTGCGCTCTAAAAACAAATGAAAGAAGGAAAGTAAATAGTGGAGAAATATATAACTATACATCATTCCACCTCAGGTCTGAGCAAAGCCAAAACTACAGCGTGAGCCCTAATGCTCTGTGCGTACCTGTCTCGCACGCGGCCTCTTGGTGTGCGGGCCCCCTTTTCTGGCTGCATGTAGGTCCGCGCCCGTAGCCATAGGATCGCTCCCATGGAAGCAGAAATAAAGTATTAAACAAACGTGCCCAAACTCTGAAGAAACTCGAGCTCTTCACTGGATAACGTCACTGACTTTGAACTTACGCATAGATCGGGACCATGTTGTCAAATGTAAAACGCTTCATGACTTTTCCTCGCCATTTTTTGTGAGTGTTGAGCCAAAATTTTAATGTCACCTAACCGAGGTGAACAACCACACCTATCGCAATGAACGACTAGGTCACCCACCCAAAGGTGAAGACCTCAAAGAAAGAGAATGCTCCCGAGCTCTAACATTAATACATCTGCCCGTCCGCCCAATATACACTTTACCACATGAAAAGGGTAATTTATAAACGACCCCCACAGTTCAAGCTACATATTTGATGCGATGGCTTATCCCACACCCGACACGTTGAAGTCCTGCTCTCTCAATGGGAGCACACAAACGAGATAACTTGGAAGGTGCTGAAAAGACAATAGGAACTTCGTATTTAACAGCCACTTTTTTAATCCTGTGGGAAATGCTGTGCAAATATGGTATTACCACCATTCTAGAAGCGGGTTTTTGTCTAACATTGTCAATTATGTTAAGGGAATTCCTGAATAATTTTAAAAGTGACTCCGCTACCCCCACTGTGACAAGGTTTGGGAAACCCGCTTTTTTTAACCTATCGACTTGAGCCAGAAAGCTGTTGAAACTTCTGTGGACACAGGATTTCAATAAAGGAGCTCTCAAACATGATATTAAAATAGCTCTTTTTGCAACTTTAGAGTGCGTAGATTCATAGCTAAGGAGGGACGTTTTAGTTCTAGGCTCATAGGCCCATGACTGGTGACTCGTTTCAAGATGAATGTCTAGGTCCAAAAATTGCCAAGCTTTTCTAGTTGGAGCCTCATTCGTAAACGGCAGACCTCCAGAGCACTCCCCAAAGGTGTCTAACAACTCTGAGACCAAGTCAGCATTTCTTGAGCACTGCTTATGTTTAAACACAACCAGGTAACCATCAACATACCTGAAGACTTCAAAAACGATCATCTAACCTTCTGCATTGCACAATCACACCCCGCTAGGTAGATCGGAGCAACACTAGACCCAATGCAGATTCCGGATATTTGCAGAAACGTGTTGCCATCAAAAGAAATAAAAGTTGAATTTAAGTAAAAGCGGAGAAGATCCGAAAAATTTTCCACAGAAATACCAGTCGAATTCTTGAAGGCAACATAACCGTTTAAGTCAATGCAAAGTTGAACCGCTTGAACATTTTACAGTTGAAAAGAAAGCTCCTCTTCAACTGCCAAATTAAATATATGCCTTAGACCAGACATACTTGTAGTAGTGCGGCAAATCTATCGAGTAATTAAATGATAGTAGTGGCGAAGGTGGATGACAGATGTAATTGGGAACTACTGAAAGGCGATAGCAGAGCTGCCACCACCGTTCCCATGCTAGGTATATGCGCTGTTATAGCAGAGACTATTGTATCCATACTAGAAGGAGGTTGAGGATCTCTGACTGTTTCTGTCGTGCTCGATGCCGACGGTTGTGAGGGGGGTGTCTCTTCCGTCGTTGTTTGGTGAATAAGAGGCGGGGTCAGTTTGATTTCTAGAGCGTAACTGTTTGTTCTTGTTTAAGGCGGCGGTCCCACGATGGCCATCTTGAACAAGGCATTAGTTCAACCAGTAGATGGCGGCACTCATCCGTGTGGCCGGGAAGCTAACTGGTGCCACTGATGTTCTTCCTCTGCATATGTATATTTTCTGTTTGAATGCAACAGAAAATGGAGAATTTTACAGTAACGCTGACATTGTATGTTAATGAATGTGATCTCAATGATGTGGATGTAAATGATTTCTATTTAACTGTGAATCATTGCAAGAGCGAAGAAGCAGCGCGAGGATATATTTCAGAGAAGAATCCTCTGCGTCAGGGACAGAATCAGCGCCACTTTGCCTGAACTTCTCAACCTCGAATTTCAGTCACCTTTCAAAAGAAGGCGCAAGTGCGCGTCATCTGCTACGACGTAGGTCCTTTTTATTATTTAAGACAATTAGTATACTTTAAAAAATACAATCATAGGAAGTAATTTTATTTAAAACGAGAAAAGCTCTAATTAAAAAATCGTTGTGTAAGCAGCTGTCCGCTTTTTTGAAACCGGTTTCTTGCGTACAGAGTCGAACTTCAAAATAGTCCCATGATTTAAAATTATTTGAAACAAATCCGAATATGAATACAACAATCACGCTTACAGTGAACCAGCTCAGTTTCTCTAGCATACATTAAAAAAAAAAATAGATCAGATGCCAGAACGCTGTCTGAGAAAACAAAGAACGCATGACGGGAATTCTTTGAAATTTTATCATAATCAAGTTGTGTTTTCAAGAAAACGGCTGGCGTTGCACTTCTAATATTTTGTATGCTGAGTTCCTATGTTTACCAGGAGCATGCCCTTAAATGTCGTTGCTGCGTTATGATGTGAAACTGAGTTACGAGACTTCAAAATGGCATAAAAAGGCTCTCTTTGAATAAATATTAAAAAATGTGAGCGTGCTAATTAAGAAAAACATATATACACAGTCCTTTAACTATTCAATAAAAAACAAAGAACGCGTCTTGGATGCATTACAAGTCTAGAAACTTGGAACGCATAGAGGTATGTCTTTGAAAATATCAAAACTCGCACTTTTTGTTTTCGATTATGCGTTAGGTTTTGAAAAATGCATATCATATTTTGCCCTAAAAGAGTGATGATGAATTGGCGATTTATTTGCAAAAAGAACGAAATACGTAACACTCGCACAGACGCGACATTTGCACAGCAAACAGAAGCGTTAGCACAGCTGCCACCGGTATTATGGTTGGGGCCGTGGGACCGCCGCCTTAAAGGAGCGGTGCAACGATATTCAATTGGAGTGTTTTTCACTTTACACGAGCTTACTGGCACTAGTGGGACTCAAGGATACTCGCACGCAACGCCACTGGTTAAGAACTCTTTTGTTGCGGTATAATTTCAAAGACAAAAGCGATCATTTTCATTCAGTCTCTTCATTGCAAAATTTGATGACGTAACGTGGGGATCGCAGTACACCCCAATGACGATATTTGAATGCGGTTCATAGATTGGACCCGAGCATTGCCTGGGCACTCGATTTGGGCTCGTGATAATTACTAGCTCGAGAAGCATTCGGGTAGAAGCCTTTGTCCAATCGCTGCAACGACGACAAAAGCCGAGCCATAACGATGTCTGCAACTCAGCGCGTGTCCTGTGCTTTGCCAACCCCAGCGCGTGACAATGATCAACATTGGCGGCATATAATCGGCTCCAGATCACGTGGCCGCTTGTTCTGGCTGCGAGTTGGGGGGATAAACGCTGCTTGTTTTAGAGCGCAGCTCTTAGGCGACCGTTCCCGGCTTGAGCGGCGTCGCCGTCGGCGTCACCGTCGCCGTTGCCGTCGGCGTAACCGCGCGGTGCATTATGGGAAATGTCCCATAATGCACCGCGCGAGCCCCCCCCCCCTCTGGGGTCACGTGACCTCGGGGGGAGGGGGGGGGGGGGGTCACGTGACCCCCCCCGAGATTACGTGACCCCCCCCCCCGAGGTCACGTGACCCCCTCACCCCGAGGTGCATTATGGGAAATGTCCCATAATGCACCACGCGAGCCCCCCCCGGGGGTCACGTGACCTCGGGGGGAGGGGGGTCACGTGACCTCGGGGGGGGGGGGGGGGGGGGGGGGGGGGGGTCACGTGACCCATCCCCCCTGGAGGAGATTGAAGAATGAGGGGAGGAGGAGGAGGAGGAGGAGGGGTATACCCTCCCCTGAGTTCCCTTCCCCCTCCTCCTCAAGAGCTGCGCTCCAATTCGGCATTACAGGGAGTTGTAAACGGCTTTCACTTTTTTTCTTTGATTTTTTCGGGGACTTCTATTGCATGGGGTGAAAAACAAACGCATCCCTTACAAAAATCTGTAGTTAAATTCTTTCGAATTTCTGTTGAAAATTTTCTGGAATCGTATTAAATTTCTTTTTAATCTTTTAGAGCGCCGCTCTTAGGCGCCCGTTTCCGGCTTGAGCGGCGTCGGCGTCGGCGTCGCCGTCGGCGTCGGCGTAACCGCAAGGTCACGTGACCCTCCCCAAGGTCACGTGACCCTCCAAGGTCACGTGAAACTCCCCCAGGTCACGTGACCCCCCAAGGTCACGTGCCCCCCCGAGGTCATGTGACCCCCCAGGTCACGTGGCTCCCAGGTCTCGTGGCCCCCCTGTCACGTGACCCTCCCCCCCCCCCGAGGCCACGTGACCCCCCCCCCCCCTCCGCGCCTTCCCCCCCTCCTCAAGAGCTGCGCTCTAATTCGGCATTACAGGGAGTTGTAAACGGCTTTCATTTTTTTATGATTTTTAGACTTTATTTTAACAACTTATATAACTCCTAGTTAAAATTGGCCACTTAAATTTTTTAGAATTCCTTCTTAAATACATTTTTTAGATTTCCTTCTTATATAAATTTTGTTGAATTCCTTTTGACGGAACCGCAGATTTACATTTAAAAAAAAACACTCAGTTTTTTTTAATATATATTTTGAATTTTGTTAGAAACCAGTGTCCCTTGGTACATGCACATACCACAAATAAGCATTGGAAACAAACACAAACTCCATGAAGCACTCAACACCAGAATCATAGTCCCGTCAACTGCTCCAGAACCTTATATAGCCTACATATTGAAGGTAATCATTTGGCCAGTGACCACCTCAGCACTAACTAAGGTTCCAATTGTCCGATCTCCTTCTCGAAAGTCTGTCAAAGGGAAGACAGTGTTTCGAAGTTCGTGGACTCTATCTCTTACTAAAAAGCATTGGTACGACTAATAATAATTCCGCGTAGTCGCTAAAACAACATCCACAAAAACGGCTCATGGAGCAAATGTTATCGCTTCTCTGCCTAGCACTACTCAGGACGAAGCCAGACAAGGCGGTTGCTTCACTTTAAAATAGTTATTTTGCTTTTCTTTACTAGTTGACTAGTGAATAGGGTCAATAAAGTCACGATAGTCCCTTACAAATTGAGAACGGCAGGGCGTGTTTTTCGAACGCCTGGCCTCCAGCACGCGCCCCATGCCTTCCGTCCTGCTTTGACTGCGCGCTCGAGCTCGAGGGGCGCGAGACGTCAAAGCGTTGTTAAAGATAGAAGGCTCGCGCTGGAGGCAGGAGAACTGAAGCTCCTCCCTACGGTTCTCAACGTGTCAGAGACTATTGAGAAACTTAGTGACTTTTGACATTTGGTCAAGATGTACCATTTTTCAATAAAAAGTCAACAGAAAGTCTGTAGAGTTTCTATTGACACTGGCTACAGAAAGTTAACTGAATATTTTAAACACGAAGTAAACAGAACGTCTGCAGTATTTCTGATGACACTTTCAACAGGAAGTCAGCAGAAAAAGATCAACGTAAAGTTAATAGAAAGTCAACAGCTTTTCTTTTGACTCAGCCAGCGGAAAATCATCAGAAAAGTTTCGACACAAATTCAACAAACTTTCTGTAGACCATGTCAACAGGAAGTCAAAGTCAAAAGAAAGTAATCAGAGTGAACAAGAAGTCAACACATTTTCAATATAAAGTAAAAAAAAAACATTTTTATAGGAGTTTGTAGAATCATATATCCATCGCCGTCATGCCGGACCGCGCACACGACCGCAGACCATATAAAATAATATATTTTTTTCTCATTTTATAAAATAATATAAAGAAATAATGTCAATAGGTTTTCATTTTATCTTTTTTAGAAAATAGCCTACAAAAAACGTCGTTACAACTTCTTTTTAGTTTTTTTTATAAATAAGTCTACAAAACAAAATCTATTGTTTTTCTTTTGAATTTTTTTAGAATATAGCCACAGAAAACGTCATTACAACTTCTTTTTAATTTTTTTTATAAACAAGTCTACAAAAAAATTTAGTATTTTTTCTTTTGAAAGTTTTTTGACAATAATCAAAACAAAGTGCGTTTATAAAGGAATTTAATAGGATCCCGGAAAGTCAATAAGAAGTCTAAAAAAATTAAAAAGAATGTTGAGACCTGTTTTTGTAAGGGGTGTTTCACAGGTCATTAACGTCAGGGATCCGTTCTAAGCGGTATTTGCGCAAAGTTCAAAAATTGTTGCATCGCCCCTTTAAGTTCCATCTGTGCTAGGTGCGGGTACTTGCCTTACAAGCGGCGAGAAGGTTTGCACGTCTTCTATAACTGGGGGAGAATTTTGTTCGTCAGGATTGTGGATAGGATCTTTCTTGATTGAAAATACCGTCTTGACAGTTCTTTGTTCACTTGGAAAAATTTTTGATGATTCCTTGATTGCGACTCTTGCTGTAACGTAGTCGGGGTGAATAAGGGTCCAAAGTACGCTACTGAGTTCCTAGTGAAGCCCCCGGAAATGCTCTCCCTTGTGAGACGAATATCTGAGAAGACTGTTGCTGAGAAAAAAGACAAGTGTATCCTAGGGGGATATATGTTGCGCTTTTTGGACTCCCAGGAGACTAGGGAGAAGGAAGTGACGTCAACAACGCAGCAAATGCAGATTGGATGTTGATTTTGTTTTCTTCTGTCAATGTTTTTTGTTTTTTTTTGTAATAGTTGTACGTGAACGTGCAATGAGTCATTTTGCGGGCAGGGGTTCAGTTGGACGTCATATCAGTTCTTGTTTAGATAAAGCCTTTCCAGACTTCGGCTGGAAAGGAAGGGGGTCCGTGTGTTTGTTTTTGTTGTGTTTGCTTTTTGTTCAAGGTCATAAGCTTTCAGTTTGGATTGAGGTCACCGGTTTACGGTTGAGGTGAGACCAGTGTGGGTAGGATTGTATATTAAAAAAGGTTGACCTTGTGACGTCGGTGGTGGCGGTTGGGTTGTGGGTATATAAGACATTGAGGAAATAAACGCAGTAGCTGAGTTTGAGGACGTTCTTTTTCCTGTCTTTCATCTTCGACCAAGTTTCCCTGCTTTTACCACAGTCTCGGGTTTTCTACATCATGATGAACATCATGATCCAATCTGCGTTTGCTCTAGTCGTTGACGTCACTTCCTTCTTCCAAGTCTCCTGGGAGTCCAAAAAGCGCAACATAGCACCCCTAGACTGTGTAGAACGTTTAAGTAGGGACACCAGGAAATCTGTACATCGATTTCATTTCGGCCCTATAGGCCATATGCAAAATCCTTGCCAGCTATCATCATCATGCCATTAGGAGCCGCCATATTGGGGGGTTTATCACATTTTCCAGTTGTGGACGAGGCGCATCTGCGTTTAACTCGGTTTTCATGATATTAGAGCAGTTTATTTGTACACTCAGTGGGTTGCTGGTTAGTTTCGGATCAAAGAAGAAAAGAAAGACGGCCGCCAAATTCAGGAAAAGGAATTGTCAGCAACGAGGTCGCAAGACTCGTCACTCAAGCAGGGAACTGGGCCATCCAGGTCAATGAACGGTATTTCTCGAAGACGTCCTGTGAAGGGTTCGTACTGGACTTGCAGCAGGTGATCATTTTTTAGTTCTACGACTTAAACTTTGCCGGGAGTATTGTTTTTCGGGCGAAATCGTCGGTACGGGAACCCACCAATATGGAGGAAATCTGATCATTGATCCTGAATACACTAGATGGCGCTTCTTTTTGCATATGGTCTATTGTTTCTGTTTCCAAGGACTCTGGGTTAAAGCTGCTGGTTTTTGATAAGGAGGGAGGATGTGTAGTTGTACCAGAACATATATTTAAGGAAAAAGTCTACACAAGCCGTGTCCAAACATTTCAAACCTGTTTCAAATGTGGTTTTGGGCAAGGTGACGACGCGTGCTGTGCAACTGTGTAAGCAGCTTGGTTTAGAAAGGCTCCGAAAGTCTGTCCAGGGGGGCTATGTTGCGCTTTTTGGACTCCCAGGAGACAAGGGAGAGGGAAGTGACGTCAACAACGCAGCAAATGCAGATTGGATGTTGATTTTGTTTTCTTCTGTCAACATCCAATCTGCGTTTCTCTAGTCGTTGACGTCACTTCCCTCTTCCAAGTCTCCTGGGAGTCCAAAAAGCGCAACATAGCACCCCAGGCGGCTCGTGGTCTCAGTTTGGAGGTTTTCTTCTCTGTGAAGTTGATAAGGACACAATGCCCATTCAGGGCGATCGTTACACGGAGAAAGTCATGACAGTTCCATGTCTCGAAGTATCTGCAGCATTACCTATCGTTTTTTAAGTTAACTGATCCTTTTTTAATCCGGAACTCTGAAGAATTTGGCAGATTATCTAAGCAATGGCAACCCTGGAAGTTGTTATCTGGTTTCAGATTGACGAGGAAGACTTTTTCTACTCTATTCCTCATGGGGATCTTATTCAAGCGGTTCAACTTTGCATTGACTTAAACGGTTCTGTTGCCTTTCAGAATTCGACTGGTATTTCTGTGGAAAAGCTTTTGGATCATCTCCCCTTTTACTTAAATTCAACTTTTATTTCTTTTAAGGGCAACACGTTTCTGCGAAAATCCGGAATCTGCATTGGGTCCAGTGTTGCTCCGATATTAAGTGATATCTACCTAGCAGGTTGCGCTGTGCCATTGCAGAAAGGTTAGATGATCGTTTTCTGAAAGTCTTCAGGTATGTGGATGGTTTAAACCTAAGCAGGGCGCAAGAGGTGCTGACTTGGTCTCAGAGTTATTAGACAACTTTCGAAAGTGTTCTGGAGGTCTGAGTTTTACAAATGAGGTTCCAACTAGAAAAGCTTTGCAATTTTTGGACCTGAACATTCGTCTTCAAACGAGTTACCGGCGCTGGGCTTATGCGCCTAGAACAAAAAAGTCCCTCCTTAGCTACGAATCTACGCACTCAAACGTTGTAAAAAGAGCTATTGCAAAATCATGTTTGAGAGTTTTTTTTATTGAAATCCTGTGTTCACAGAAGTTTCAACAGCTTTCTGGCTCAAGTCACTAGGTTAGCAAAAGCGGGTTTCCCGAAACAGTTGTCATGGGGGGGGGGGGGGGGGGGGGTTTCGTGGAGTCACTTTTAAAATATTCAGAAATCCCCTTAACATAATTGACAATGTTAGACAAAACCCGGTTCTCGAACGGCGGTAATACCATATTTGCACAGCTTTTCCCAGAGGATTAAAAAAGTGCCTGTTAATACGACGTTCCTATAGTCTTTTCAGCACCTTCCAAGTTATCTCGTTTGTGTGCTTCCATTGAGAGAGCAGGACTTCAAAGTGTAGGGGTGTGGGATAGACCATCGCATCAAATAAGTAGCTTGGTCTGTGGGCGTCGTTTACAAAATACCTTTTCATGTGGTAAAGTGTATATTTGGGCGGACGGGCAGATGTATTAATGTTCGAGCTCGGGAGCATTCTCTTTCTTTGAGGTCTTCACCTTCGGGTGGGTCACCTAGCCGTTCATTGTGATAGGTGTGGCTGTTCACCTCGGTTAGGTGACACTGAAATGTTGGCTAAACATTCAGAAAAAAATGGCAAGGAAAATTATAGAAGCGTTTTACATTCGACAACATGGTCCCGGTCTATGCGTAAGTTCAGAGTCAGTGACGTTATCTAGTGAAGAGCTCGAGTTTCTTCAGAGTTTGGGCACGTTTGTTTAATACTTTCTTTCTGCTTCCATGGGAGCGATCCTATGGTTACGGGCGCGTACCTACATGCAGCCAGAAAAGGGTGCCCACACACCAAGAGGCCGCGTGCGAGAAAGGTACACACAGATCATTAGGGCTCGCGCTGTAGTTTTGGCTTTGCTCAGACCTGAGGTGGGATGATGTATAGTTACATATTTCTCCACTATTTACTTTTCTTTTTTTCATTTGTTTTCTGTAATTGTATACTTTCTGTTAGAAATTCTTCGAGTGGCACACGACAGTGAGATGTCCTTATTCTTCTTCTCATTTCTTTGTCTTCTTATGTTGATGTGTTTTAAAGGGCCTCTGACTCGCACTCAAAACATGTTTTTTTTTTTTCATGCTAGGCGTTAAAATGGTGTATCAGGATATCACCAAACAAATTTTTCACTTTAGAGTTGCGCAGTGTTTTTAGAAAGCATAAAAATAGGAAGTTAATTCAAAGTGGCCGACAATGCCCTGTGACGTAACAATCTACCGCAAGATGTCGGGGCGGTCAGAAGGGAGGCATCGCCGGAAGTCACGTACGTGGTTGTATCACTCCTCGTGCTTACCGCGACCACGTGTAATATATTTTTTAAATATTTTTGTTATTCTCCGCACCTCGGTGAGCAATCCAAGCTTACGAGGTTTCTTTTATTTGCTTTTCACCGCCTGATGTTGCTGTAACGGTAGAAGAAGAGGAGTCAGTAAACCTAGTAAACAAGTTCTGCTTATGTTTTAGACGAAACACGTATTTTATGCTCGACGTTTACTTGTACTTGGTACACTCACCAGTTGGTATTCTCTAGACGGCAAACATCTTCAGCCTGGAGAGCATCCGATGATTCGTAGACCTCGTTGTCTGAACCTTCAGCAATGCGATCGGGTGTGTCGTTTGCTACCAATCCTAATTTCTGCAAACGTTTTAAATTTTTTTGTTTTTAACTCGATAGTTTGTTTTGTGCCTAGTATGGCTCCGTGCTATCGGACTTTTGGCATGCACTCGTACACTGACTTGTACTCGTAACGCTTCCATCATTGACCTCCATCACGTCGATCTACTGACTCTTCGTCCTCAAATTTTACAGCACGCAAACTAACCAATGGTGCAGTGATAAAAAGCCAGTAAAACCGAAACTTCGTTTTCTACAATCGCTCGAGAAGAAGACAAAAAAAAAAAAGAAGTCTTAGGCACGGTTGTGGGGAGCACGAGGAGTAAAATTCACGTGACTTCCGGCGAACACAATATAGTGACGTAGGTCGATGCCTCCCTTCTGACCGCCCCGACACCTTGCGGTACACTGTTACGTCACAGGGCACTGGTGGCCACTTGGAAATTTTTCGGCGTGTCAGAGGCCCTTTAAGACGACGAAATAGAGAGTAAGTCGTAAGTCAGCGCTGTGTCTGTATCCCTTCTTCTATTTGCCCCTTTGTTCGTTTGCGCTGTTTTATTTATATGTTTACAATGTAGCACGGCAGGTGATAACACGATGTCCCGCAGAAGGTCGGCTTCAGTGATGTCATATGCCAGACCATGAATCACGCCGACAGGCATGTTAGTTGTGAGAGGTTCGTATGGTGTTACTTTAATACCACAGAAAGGTGTCATACAAAGGAGCGTTGCCGTTGTTTTGAGATTTCTCGTGTCCAATACAAGAAGATAAGTCTTTCATTTAGGCGAATGCTGATGATGCCGTCAGCGTTGTTGGCCTCGAAGGGCCATGAGAGCTTGGTGGCATTAACCCCATAAGTGCCTTGGACGAGCTGAGCTCGTCGGCCACTTTCTGGCTAAAACTGCCGTGGACGACCACAGCTCTTCCTGTGGTTTTTTCGGTAGCCCTCAATTCCATGGACGAGCTAGGCTCGTCCGAGTAGTTTTGCGGCGCTGATCATAGATGGCAGCACCCGTTTTAGTAGGCAAATATTTTTTTCGCCTCCGCTGACTTTTGCAATAAACTTTTCAAATTTTATGTGTAATTCTAGAGGAATAACAATTCAAAATAAAAGAAAATGGCACTTTTAGGGTACTTTTGGAAAACAATTTGGCACTTAAGGGGTTAAATTGTTTGATCGGAATCTGCAGGTTCAAAGGTCACAGTGAGCCCGTACGTGAAGCGCTTTACGAGTTGTAAATCGGTACTTCGTGAAGCGTCAGGAGTCTCGTGCTTGCGTTTCCTAAAGGGGCGGTGCAACGATATTCAATTGGAATGTTTTTCACTTTACACGAGCTTACTGGCACTAGTGGGACTCAAGGATACTTTCAGGCAACGCCACTGACCAAGAAACTCCTTTGTTGCGCAGTAATTTCGAGGACAAAACCGAGCGTTTTCATTCAATCTCTCCTTCGTAAAACCTGATGACGTAGCTGGGCGGTAGCAGTACCGCCTAGTGACGATATTTGATTGCGGCTCATAGATTGGACCCCAGCATTGCGTCGGCACTCGATTTGGGCTCGTGATAATCTATAGCTTGAGAAGCATTCGGGTAGTGTCCTGTGTCCAATCACTGCAATGACGACAACAGCCGAACCATAACAATGTCTGGAACGCAGCGCGTGTCCTGTGCTTTGCCAACCCCAGCGCATGGCTATGATCAACTTTGGTGGCTTATATTCGGCTCCAGATCACGTGGCCGCTTGTTCTGGCTGCGAGTTGAGGGGGTGAACTCTGCTCGTTTTTCTTTATTTTTTTTCTGCGACTTCGATTGCGTGTGGTGAAAAACGAACGGGTATTTCACAGGTCATTAACGTCAGGGATCCGTTCTAAGCGGTATTTGCGCAAAATACAAAATTCGTTGCATCGCCCCTTTAACCTTGCAGGTGATGAAAGGATCTTCGTCGTCATCAACGCTCTTCGAATGAAGAGATTCATGATCGTATGCTTCTGTTGTATGGAATTCGCATTCGGATATCAGCGCTTCAATGGGATGTGGCATACCAGCTTCTGTTTTCATTGGTTTCATGAAAGTGGAAGAGGCGCTGTTGCAGAAGATTCTGGCAATGACCGGACTTGCCTTTGAACGGTGCCTGTGGCGAGCTGCAGTGCATGATACGCCTTCTGGAGAGACGTTGCTCTTTGAAGACAGACCAGATGTTTCCATGGCCCTCATCTGGCAAGGTTAATGTCAACGAGGAAGTCACCAAAGGCCGCCCAGAAAGGAAGGCCCCCGAAAATCGTCGAGGGTGGAGCAACAAAATTATTTTGCCTTTTACAGGGAAGCTGTTTATGGCTAGGGTTTCGTGGATTTTTCGTGTACAGTGACTAACAACTCTGCGCTCGCACCGCCGCACGCGCGACACGCGCACGCCTTCCCCGTGTAAAAGATCCGAAGTAAATAACCAAAATAAACCTTGACGAACGCGTGTGCTAGATGCCATTTGTTTTAGGCTTTTTCTTTAGGACAGTTACTGCTGCAGGCGCCGGCACGTGCGGCGCGTGGAACACCATTCCCCGCATTCTCCTTGATGCTTGGGTAATTTAGCAATAGATCTATCCAATAGATAATACCCGTGTCACACGGGCAACTTGAATGTCATTTACAACGAATAATAATAATAGACCCTTCCAGAAATTCAGTCTGGCCACCTCGATAGCTATCATCACCTAAGTGTGTATCATCTGTACATGCGAATGGCGGCCTTTCTATGGCTGGTGAAGGAAGAATTTAAAGACAGAAACCGATGCGGAGCCTGAGCATCTAGACTTATAAGCTTATAGGCAATACGCAATTGAGGCTGTCATGCAAGTCCTTGGAATGCTCGGCTTCAGCACGCCCCATGACAGCTCATGACAATGAAATGTTAGTTTTAGTGAGAGGTTTAAGGCCGGTTCAGACACTTGCGTTTGAGTGCGTTTGACTGCGTTGCGGCGAGAACCGAAAGCGAGTCACCAGCACATCTGTGCTTCGTATGAAGCGTGGAATCCAATTCAAGGAATCTTCTTGGCACGCGATATAAGCAGCAGGGATGTCCTGGTGTCTCGCTGCCGCAACGCAGTCAAACGCAACTGTGTGAACCGGCCTTTACTCTTGTGCAGAGCGGTAGTTTCTTGACACCATCGAAACTGAAGCAGATGGAGAAATAACCGTTCAACGGAAAACACCCTAACTTTCGTACGCCTACCGTTGATGAAAAGGCACCAGATTTTATCCGCCATTAGCATACAGCAATTTGAACTGCTATTTCAGACACTAGATGGCACTGAATTGTGAAAGGCTATTGTGGTTGTGGGGATATTTATGCAGCGTGTAGTTGGTCAGCCATTTAAAGTTGCGACGAGTCACTCGCTGTAGATGAGCAATTTAGCCAGTGCAGTACAACCGCTAGCCTGGGGTCTTTAACATGCACCAGGCAGTAGTGATACATGAACGCACGCCGGTACGATGCTCATCCAGATCGAAACGGGCAGGGGTGGGGATGGGTCTCCCGCGTTGCCCAGGGGGTGCTGCGAAAAGGGACTTGTTAGGCCTTGTTTTGGATAGTACAAACTTTAGCGTCTCAAACTGTCACGCATGCAGAAGCGTGCCTGCTCTGGTGCGGAGCGCGAGATCACGATGAAAATACAAAGAAACAACAAAAATTAGAACGCCGTCAAAGCTAAGACGCTAAGAGCGTGAGCCAAGAGACGCCGTTTCACGCGTTCCAAAGTAGACATGACAAAGAAAAAGAAAAATTAAAGCGTCGCGACACAGGTGTTTTGACGTCACCACCCAGAGATAAGAGACGCGTACCCTAGCGGTGGTGTCATGAATTTGGCACTTTTGATTGACTTGCGGCGTTGAGTCTGGCCTATTTCCACGCCCAAAGGTGTTGTTTCGTTCTTTAGCACCAAACAGAATTAAAAAAGCTCAACCAACGTGCCATAAGTAGTGCGAGGCTCAATCAGGTGAGCTTGTACTACCCAAATGAGGGCGCTACAGTTTGTTCAAAGCCAGCTTCAGCGCAGCTGCAGCGCGAGCTTTCGCTCCACGTGCTCCGAGCTGGTGTGCGCTAGCCTAGCCCCCATTTACAACGAATGACATTTGAACGATCGGCCAATCAGCGCGCGACACTCCGAGCGTGGGGCGTTCCACGCGCGACAGATCGCGAGCCGATTCGTTGATCACACGAATGTCATTCGTTGTAAATGGCATTCGAGTTGCCCGTGTGGCACGGGTATTAGTTATCAATAGACACCATTTCAAGATCAGTAGATTCTCAGGTATACATAATAAAGGACTCTCAAATATTTGCCACTTTGCGACCCGCGTCGGCCATGTCTCCCATGCCTACGCTCGCACCGCCCTCTCTTTCTCGTCGTTCCAAGCCTTTGTGTGCCTAGTTTCCTTTCCTTCCGCTCTCCCAGGGTGGCAGTCCCGTCGCACGTGTCTAGTTTCCTCCACCTTCACAGAGTGGAATGGCTCATGCTTTTTTGAGCAGCAGAACGATCAGTTGGTGGATCTTAACGATGAATATGCAAGAGCAGTACTTCTATTTCAAAAGGAAATCAAATTATTTCCAGAGATACTTCGCCGCGAAAGGAACAATTGCTTCGTCTTCCTTTGCCCCTCAGGAGGCCAGAGAGTCCGAGAAATCCGGCGGCGGGCGGCGGCGGGGAGGGGCGGGGGGGGGGGGGGGCGGTTTTAAATAAAGCTATCGCATTAAAAGGTCGCGCGAGCGCACTCCGCCGTTCTCGGCAGCAGGCACGGTGCGCCGTCAGGGGACGCGGCGGTGCAAATCGGTCGGCGCTCCGGTGTTCTCTGTGTGACGTCAAGTCCATGGCCAAGTTTTTGTGACATCGGTCTCCTAACTTTGAACCCCCTTCCAAGCGTAGAGAAAGACGTAGTTCTACGTCAGACGTACATCACAATCCCCTTACACTTACGGATTCTCCCATCACACTAAAAAGCTTTGGCAGGGTGCTGTAACACTCTGTTAACATGAAAAAATAAGCTAGCAAAATAGTTCCAAAGGTGAACGGACAAACCAAGCCGAGATAAACATATCAGCGAAACACAAGATGCTATTTGTAAAATATGAGTACAATTCGGAGTAATTCCATCCAAATCTCACGTAAAAAACGTATATAGGACAAACAGGACGCTGCTTAGATGAACGCCTCAAGAAACATACATACAAACTAGCGATCACCGGGGGAGGGGGGGGGGGGGGGAGTCAGCCAATTTACTGCGGGGGGGGGGGGGGAAGGGGGAGGTCAGCCAATTTTCGAAAGCACGGTAGAAGTGAAAAGGCACAGTGAAAGGCTTGGACCGAGAGGTAATTGAAGCCTTTCTCATTCAGAAAAGTGGCGTCGACAACAGGAGCCAAAGATCGCTGCACTTGACAGACGAGGAAGAGAGATTCGTGGAGGCAAAACTGGAGGAATTTGTCGGAAAGAGGGGAGCGGTCAAACCCTCGGGGAGGACGAGTTGGGAAGACCTCGCCGATGTGGTGGAAGTAAAGTTGTTGTGAGTCGAACGTTGTCCGTGTCTGTCGTGTTTTTCTTGGTTTGTCCTTTGTCCATACTTGCTCTCAGAAACCTTTCAATATGTTCGACCACCACGCTCTCCTATTACTTACAATGTCAATAACATGTTTTGTCTCTCGGTTCCGGCAGGAGACAGTTTTCTGAGGAGGTCCAAGCCTAGCTGATGTTCTCCTCTTGAGAGTTCATTGTCATAGCCTGGCACGTTGGCGTGGGCCATAGCAACAAGCAACACAATCTACGCGAGGAGCCAAATTGCTGAAGGTATATCTGAAGAAGCGGTGAAGGTGTCCAATCTTATGTCCTTAATACATACTTGTCCCTAGAGTGTGCTGCAGGGACCAATAAGGCGCAGCGCTTTCAGAACTTTCTTTGTTTTAGAAAGCGCTGTACTTTCCACGGAGCGAATACCATCGAATCGGAAGCTCGAATGAGGGCCGCACGCGGTTTAAAAATGGTTTATTGAAGGTATATCGCGGAAGCGTTCGAAATTTCGCATTAAATAGCCCGCTATTGTTGTTGTTGGTAAAGCGCGGTCCAAACCGTCACGTATTTCGGATTCGTATGCCGGAACACGGCGCATGAAACGCGGTGAGGGATTTTACGTGTTGGTCTGGACGGCCACACGGAAAACATGGGCGTGTTCAGAACATGGGCTTTAAGGGAGAGGAAGAGGCTACATAGCGCGGCGGAGGCTGGCGGAGGTATTCGCGGCCACGGCCAAGGGTGTAATGCGGCCGCTACAAGTGCCTCCACCATCGAGCAAATAGCGCGTCGTCTGCTCCGCGACATGTCGACATCGGCAACGTCAATCGGTTTCAGCAGGCGCGAAGCTCGATGCCGTTGCAGCGAAATGACATCGTCGGGAGGTGGCAGAAGTACCTTTACTGCTTGGTACGAAACTGAGAAGAGGGACGAAAAAATTTCTACTTCCTGTCATCGAAACTAAAACTGCACGGCAATGCACGATTGTCACTTTGTCTCACGAAGCCTCAATGTACGACAATGGTAGGACGAGGCATTCATATTGCTAACTTTATGTACCACGTGACTGATCACTAACTACGACGCTTGGCATGAACACCACATTTACGGACGAATAAATACTTATTTGAAGGCGACGTTTCAGATGGCATCTTTCGTTTAATAACGACAGCAGAGCAGACGGAGTCCGGTGAGGCAGCATGGTGGTGGCGTCACTCGAGCACGGGTGGTGAGCACAGAATGTTCACGCCACCCACAGAAACCGTCGCGAGAGAAGCTCACGCCACCACGAGTTTGTGACGCAACTTGAAGAACGAAGAAGCGGCGCCGACAAACGTTCCTCCGGTCTCGACAAGCACTTCGTCCACACGCTCGGCTCGGCCAAGCGCAGAAACGTATTTTCACGTTATCAAAGCGAAACTACCGCGCACAAAAGTGAATACTGACATACATTTGCGACGGGAGAGACGTAACCCATCGCAGAAAAATCACTGCGAGAGGGGGCGGGTGCGGATGCAGCGCGCCCCTTGGCGCACCCGCGACCGAACCCGCGCCCCGCGACTCGGCCGGGCTTGGCCAGGGCCCCTAATCTGGACACTTGGCGAAAAGACGGCGAGAAATCTGGCGACCGTGATTGGCCAACGCCGCACTTGACCTTGGCGCCGGCCAGTCAGAGCCGCCGGATTTCTTGCCGACTTTTTCGCCAAGTGTCCAGATTAGGGCCTCAGCTCGGCGTTGCTGGCGTGCCGGTGTCAGAGACGATCAGCGGTGGGAAAGAAGAACGCTGCGTGATTGGACACTCCCTCAGCACGGACGCCTACGTCAGAGTACGGGTACCTACGTCACAAATCGGGTGACGTAAAAGTTCAGGTACGAACTTATAGACCTTTTCTGCTTACTCTCGCCCCCGATTGCCAAGAAGCAGTGTTGTAGGCGTTACCGAAAAAAAGTAACTAAATAAGTTACTCGTTACTTGCAAATAAAAGTAACGCGTTACCGACCTACGTTACCTCAAAATAAAAGGAACGCGTTACCGTTACCGTTACTGATAAAAAGTAACGCACGTTACTGTTGCGTTACTTTTTATTCACGAACTAAAACATTTGCTGTTTCGACGTTTGATATGTGCGTAAGCGCCATAGCTAAAATATGTGCATGCGGAAACTTAAAGGGGCCCTGCAATGACTTTTTTACTGGTTTTTAATTTGCACCAAACCTGAGCGCACTGAACGTAGTAACTTAATAAAACTTTTCTTTTCTCAAATTTCGCTTTATTTTAAAAGTTATGGGCAAATTGGAATTACAAAAACAAGCAAAAAATAACCTCTTTCATGACGTCGTAGGTCCTGGCTTGAGTGGCCGTGAACTAGAGGGGTAGTGGGCTCATCGAGCGTTCACGGCTGCCGCACTCCGTGTCGACGGCTCGAGAGGGCGCCACTAAAGCATGTTTTGGATAGGCTGTATGAAGCGGGCGGCCAGGGCGGCTCGCATTGCATTTACTGCGCGATTAAAGACTAATTCGGCATAACACTTCATTGGCCGCAAACGACAGCAAACACGGGGTAAAGATCAGTTCAGAACGGGAGCCACTTCGCGCTGCCATACCGCCAAATGGCCAAATCGCCAACCAAGCCCGCGCCGAAGGCCTTCGGAACGCTCGGAAGCGGTCGGATGCTCGAGCCGGTATACGATCGCAGCGCCGCCGCGTACACCCGGGATTTTTTTACGCTCGCCGTTCGTCGGGGCGTCATCCCACTAGCCTTTTCTAGTATGCGCCGTTTTTTCCGTCGCTTGGTGGCGGGTACGTCGACGGATCATTTCTTGTTTCTGTACTTTACAAAGTACATTTGTTTCTTTTCTGATCTAAAATACTGAACAAAAACTAGTTTCATACATAACTGAAACGGTTCGCGACACTTTTATTTTGTATCTCGACTAAAAAAAAAGCTTTTAGCGGCTCTGACCAGTAGTAAGCCCAGGACCTAAGACGTCACATTTCGCGCGCTTTCGGCGACGTGGGTCGCCCTCGTAGGCGGAGGAGATTTCCGCGTCGTCCGGTTAAAATATGACGCACTCATATTTAGTTACTCTCTCCATGCCCGCTGGCTTTCTCGAACCCCAAGAGACGTGGAAACCGCAAAAAAGGCAGAGGCTTAAATATGATTGCAGGGCCCCTTTAATTACCCTCTCTTTTTTAGGGTTTCACCCGAATAGTTAAAAGAAAAAACGCGAAAGTATATATGAAGCTGATTTATAACCTGTTGGCGCGGAACTTGACAGAAAAACCGGCCTCCCTCATTAGCACAGAAATTAAGACCAGCCGAGATTGAAACTTTGAATATATTTTATTCACAACATGTCGAAGTACAGATAGTTGCTGTGAACAAGTTCCTCCATTACCCGAAGCACACTCCGCTGTTGTAGTTCAGCAACAGCTGAATTTTGAAATTTAATTTTTTTTAAGTTCTAGGAAGTAAAGTAATGTAACGTAATTTCGTTACACGTTACTCAAAATAAGTAACGTAAGTACGTTACCCGTTACTTCTTCGGAAAAGTAACGAGTACGTTACTACGTTACCAAAAAAAGTAACGCGTTACCGGTAACGCCGTTACTTGTAACGCGTTACCGCCAACACTGCCAAGAAGGCATATCCGGTATGGGCGACGAAAAAATATTAAAACGTTTCAACCTGCAAATAGTAAAAAAATAGAGGGGAGGCAGAGCGAGAATGTGTGACGGTTACGTTTATCTTCTAAATGCCTTCTATTGGCGTGGCGACGGCAAAACAATGTTTTCGCCCATACTTGAAGTGACGACAATTCAAGATGGCTGCGCCCTTGCGAAAAAGGTCTATATACTGGTGCCGGAACGCGTAAAAACGGAGCGGTGACGTCATAACCGGAAGCGGGCATCGGTACGTGTTCCAGCAGACGGATCGGGAATACGTGTCGGTGTGGACCGCGCCCCTAAATGTTTGGTTTGCTACAACAACTCGCGTTCAGTTTCTGGGAACTCATCTGGGAGCAATTTGGAATGCACCATTATGCTAGAATAAAAGTCACAGGCTCCTAATCGCGTCATAAGGTTTCGAATTAGATTCTGGCTATGGGAGTTTTGAAAATCGGAGTTATTCCTGACTCCGTTTCAACACCAAGCGGTTTTTGAGTGGGCAACCGAATGTACGCACAAGAAAGGCCTCCTTGTAAGTCTTCTTCCGCGAAACTTGTTATTACGTGATGCTTTTAGTTTTGAGCATCTTTGATAACACTATAAAACTATTCACCGGGTATATGATTTTTAATATTATCCGAAAAAGCAAGGACTGAGACTTACAATCACACGCACCTTATCTTTCTACTCCTTTCTCTTCTACCCATCTGCTACCAATCAAAAAAGGCAAATCTCCATTTTATGCGCTACGGTCGCATCCATGTAAATGCAGATACAGGTGCGGCAGTAGCACATGGAGTCGAGATTTCACTATTTTGGCTAGGTAAAAGAGGAAGAAGTAGGGAGACAGGATGCGTCTGATTGGTCCCTGCTCTATGCGATGCGCTATAATCGTATTCATGTAAACTTACGCTATGCACTCTAAAGCCTTCTGATTTGCTTGCATGTGTCTCACAAGTAGCAACAGGTACGCTAATGGCCGAGGCCCGTGCCCCATAAGGCCCTTAGTTTGATTTTATTTCTTGTGTTTTTAATGATAAATCATCGACCATTAAGTCGTCCAAAAAGCTTTTTGCGGGCGGTTCCGTTTCGTACAGTAAGGTTTTTTTTTTATGTACAGTTGTATGTGGACAGAATATCAGATTACTGCAGGATTCGGGAGTCAGGCTTGAATGTGTATAAGTGTGTGCAGGTCATTATTGGGAGAAAACGTAACCCTGTCCCCCCATGCTATTTTATTGATCATCATAAATTAAGTAATAACACTGAAGTTAAATACTTGGGAATCACCTTGTCAAGCACACTTTGTTTAATGTTCATGTCACTGAAACTGCTAGAAAAACCAGCCGAACTTTAAACTTTCGATTCGAAATTTACGCGGTGCTCTACAGAAACTGAGGGAGACAACTTACTTCTGTTTGGTTAGAGTAGACTTGTGCCTATCTCAAATACTCTACTCAAGATACTGTATTTAAAATACTTTTTGAAGTATCTTGGTATCTTGCAAATACTTTTGATCGAGAGTATTTAATACTCTATCTTAATTACATTTCTGAGTATCTTGTACTCATTATCTCAAATAAAGTTTTGACATTCCGCCATTTTTCGAATTTTTCGGTATGAACTGGCCTGGGCGTGGCACGAGCAAACGTTAACATTCTTTTGAGCAACCAAATCCTGTTGCTAGCTCCAATTAGCTAAGGTGACTTTGATTGTGCTCGTGAAAACATTGCTTTTTGCCGATAGTGACTCATATTTCAGCCCAAAGGTTGTACAACCAAGGCCTATTTCTCATAATGTACCAACTGGCCCATCTAAGCATTTTATTGCGAGGTTTTCCCCTCGCCTTTCCAAAGGCGCCTTTTGTTTCCTAGAGTTTCCCCCAAAATATCCTCAAACAAAAGGGGTGGTTTACGGAAGTAAAGATAGCCACACTGAGGCGCAACGCAGACCGGGAAACGACCTACGACAACAATACAGACTTGAGTGTCAAGAAAATAACAAAATAAAAAACTATATAGTGGAAAAAAAACTATAAAGTGGACAAAAAACTTTTGCTTTTTGTATCTTTGATTCCGCTACGGCAAAGCGTGGAGGTTTTCTTTCGTTTATTATCTTTTTGTCCTCAGTCCGTCACTTCTTGCTCTTGCGAACACTGTCTGTTAGCGAACATTGATAAGCAGAGAACAGGACAGGAAACGAACTACGAGCTTGATGACCTATAAAAATGCCAACAAAGCGTCCCCCAACGTTGAGTGCCTTTCTGAACGCAACCTACCTAAAACTTGCGACCACTGCTGTGGCTATTATGTGGGTTCTCTCTTTTATCCATTCACTCATATCCGTATCCCAAGTTCGTTTATAGTGAACTCCTTATATTGGGAATGTGGATTGTAGGTAAATAATGCGTCTAAGGTGCGCCGCAGGACGTGATATTCCGTGATATCACTATCGGCGAGGCGCTCTGACCCTTTTGTTGCCCCCACACCTTGGTGTGTACGCAACACAAGGCCTGTGTACATGCCCCCAAGCCTTGTGGGAATGTTCATGTAATCTCCTTTAATAGACCAGTGTCCGCGCCAATTCCAGGGCGCCGCCATGTTTATCTACGCTCGCGCCACCACACGGAAAGAACTGGCAGGCAGGAGGGGGGGGGGGGCTGCGTTGGCGGCGTTGCTTTGCGGAGCTGGATGCGGCAGGCTGTCCGAATGCACCGACACATCGTGAAAGATGCCTTCACCAGAAGCCTCCGCGGCCCGTTCTTCAACAGGGAAGATGTCGTGAACATTCGAGAACCCATCTCGATCAAGAAAACAAGGGAAAACCTTTCTTGAGATGTTCTCGGTGTCTGCTGACCCTTGACATCCGCGTTTCATTGATACCGAAACCGAAACGAAGGTATGTAGCTAGCGTACGTACACGACGTAAACGACCTGCCGACTGATCACGGAGAAGTGACCACCTCTGTTGTATCCATCACGCACGCCAAACGTACGCATAGAAAAAAAAATTGTTGCTACACTGGCACTCACTCTTGAGTTCTTGCTCGGAGTGAAGTTTTTCTTCTGAGTGCGGCTGTACATTCTTGCCGAGAACCTGCATGGGACGGAAACTTGTGGAAGCCGTAGACGTCGCATCCGCACTCGCTTCTTAGGCAATTGTGTGACGGGCAGTGGGTGTCCAAAAGAACCCTGCGTTTCCTCTGGTTGTTCGTACAACCAGCAACGGCACAGTGCCGTCCGGACGAATTGCTCTGATACATTACACGGCGCTAACCAAGACCGACGCCGGCAACGTGCCAGTACTGCTAGACAGTGCTAGTACTGGGAAAGGTCGCAGTCTATCGCCCCCCCCCCCCCACACACACACACACACGCTGCGAGCTTCTGGGTTCGAAACTATTAATTGCCAGTTCTAACGGATGGTACTTACTTGGGAGCTGGAATTGTACGAGGTACCAGGAGACACTTACTATCGCGCAACGAAGCAGGGTGCCTGTGGGGGCGGAGTTTAGGAACGCTAATATTGTGACAGGCGATCAGTTATAATAACAGACGAAACTTCGACTCGTCTGTTCAGAAGTTCGCGGTGATATTTTATTAGCCCTCGTTACAGCACACGAAAGATCCTAGGCAGTGAAATTCACATCACGCAGGCTCGTGCGTCGTAGTCAAATGAGCGCAGTCGACGACGAGGTGTAATGAGCTACTAAGCTTCACAAGGAAAATGCGCGTGAGAAAGTGTTTTGAGGCAGTCCAAAACACCGATCCACTCCATGAACCCGACGGCGCAAGATCAAAGCGATCAAAGAGCACCGCCGCCATCGCCACCCGGTTTTCTCTGCACTTTGCGCGACAACGGCACTGCAACGGAGGGCACTCGCCTCGGCGCTAACAATCCGTGAAATAGATTAATTTGCCACTCTTGAAGCCATTCCAAATCATAAATAAAATACCTCGGCGTTGTAGAACATCTGACAACACAACGGTGCCGAGCGCCTGCTCGGCATCGTCGTTGCTCGTGAAGGCCTGCTTATTTGTAGTTGAGACGATGATTCCACAGCTTTCGTGCCACTCGTGGTGCTTGCAATAACTTCGAAGGGCAGGAGAATCTTCTCACGAGGACGTTGAAGACACGCAACACCGGAGCCACCAAAGCAATCGTACAAACCGTCGCCATGTTTGCTTTTTCTTCGTCACTCGCGGCGCGGTCAACTCGTCGCGAGATGTTTTCTGGCTCGGCTTGATGGAAACCAACAGCGGCAAAGTGGCGTATGGACAAACGGCTCTCACATTACGGGCACTATACCCACATACCGCGGTAAACAGGACCGATGCCGGCGAAACGGCAGTCGGCACACCAGCGAAGAAGCCTTCGGCGGGTAGCAGCGGCGCAGGCCAACGCAGCCCCCCCTCCCGTGAGCGCCTGGGTTCGAGATTATTGTTCACTTCCGGAAGAGCACTTCCGGACAAAGGTCTATAGAACGCGGAGTACACTCTTAGAAAAAAGGGGACCAAAAGGAGGTAACAGACCGCCTTTACCACCCTCCTCCCGGCCAGGGGTAAAGCGCCCCGCTTGTTACCTCCTCATGCGCAGCAGACACTAAGAATGCGGTGCTACCAGGTGAAGTTCACCGCGAAGGGGCACCTAGGAGGCACGTATTACCTCCCAGACTGTGCACCTGTTTTGCACTGCCAAAGCCTAGGCGCTGCGATTGGCTGAGGGAAGGCGCAAACGAGTTCGCTAATTGGTCTCCTCGTATGACACGTGATTCTTCGCGCTCCCGGGCGGCCGAGCGCCTGCTCGGCCGCCCGGGAGCGTCGAAGCCTTCCCAGCCAACGCGCCTGGTTGTGACGGCATAACGGTCTTCCTTCTCCAACGTTCGACGGAGGCTTCCCGGCGCAGGAACGTTCTTTATTGTTCTGTTCGGCTCAGTCTCTTCTTACGAGGTCACCGAGAGAGCTGCATTTACTTCAGTCGAAGATCCAAGTCGTGTGCACCGTATGCAGGTAATTAAATGTTCTGCGCGGTCGGCAGTTGGCGTCAGTTATGACCGCCCGGGAAGGCGACCCCCGTCTTCCTTAGACAAAGGGTTGGCTGACATGTTGGCACGTTTGAAGGCGTCGAGCGTTCGATAAAATTAGTATGTGGCGCGAACGCAGACACGGTTTAGACCATCGAAGTTCATAAAGAGCAAGAACAGGAATGACTGTCGCTTGCACTAGCGCATATTTAGAAGGTTAACATACGCTAACCAGTGGCGTAGCCAGCAGCTTTTCCCGGTGTATGTGTGTGCGGGTGGAGGAAGTGGGAAAGCGGCGGTTCGGCGAGCGGGGCGGCCGGGCGAAGGCGCCTTTTGAATGGAGGGTCGCCTACGTTTAAGGCGTGAGGGGGTATGAGCTCGTTTTCTCGTTTTGGGGCCGTTGGCGTGTCGCGTCGGACGTTAAATTGAGGATCTGATCAAATATTTAAAATTGTCATAAGGTGTTTTTTTTTTTTTTCCGCAGGCATTCATTGGCGGCACCGGCCAACCGGCGCGATTTATTCTCAACGTCGTTGATATTTGGAAAAGACAGGGTTAAACGCTGATTTTTAATATCAACGTTTTTTTTGTTTTTGTTTTTTTTTTTAATTTAACGAGGTTTAATAAATAGTTTGGTAAAATGTCACGTTACCTTGAAATACCGAATATAAATGTCTGAGTTAATTATTCGTGCGCTTCGCACAACATTAATATACTTCGTCTCACGATAGTATGGACTATTGTTAACCGCGCGTGCTAAAAGCGCGAGATAGTTGCTTCGAATGAAGCCTCGGCGGCTGCACGAGCCCTCGTGCAGCGAGTGCTCCAGTCAAGGCAGTCAAGGGTAGCCGCTCGTGCTAGCACAGCATTCGCTGTTAGTCCATGCTAAGGTGTGTGGGAACCCTGGGGTTCCCTCTATCCCTATCTAGGCCTAGCTTCAAGCAGGCCGTGGGAGTCGTCGTCATCAATGGCGTCGGCCTCCCGGATACAAGGAACCACGAGGCCGAATTCCCCGAAGGGGCCGGCTCTCCCTTGCCCATTTTGGGTGAATGCGCCTTCGGCACACCCTAGAGAGTTATAATGGACGCGACTGCTAGCGGCCTCCCCGGGCGCGTCCATTCTCCGAGGCTACATAAGCTGGTACCGAAGGAGTGCCAGGGGCTCTCGTCGGCGGAAGCCCTAGCTCTACGGAGCTCGGTTTTTCTTTGTGGGCTTCCGACTTCCCGTGAATCTGTCTAATGCGGCAGCGCGGGAAACCGACCGGGTGATACTGGCAATTGAGCCAGCGCCCAGACTTTTCTTGTCTAAGAGCGAAGCGTGTTGCATTTCAGTCAATAAACACGTCGAAAACGGACTCACTGTGTTGGTTTGTCTCTCGCCCACCGGCGCCCAAAAAGGGGTTAATTGAAAATTCCCACATCTGGCGCCCCAACGTGCGGCTTTCCATGGACTGCAAAGACAGCAGCATCCATCTCCTTTCGCTAAGATAGCGAACCAGGTCAATTTCCGGCCTTGGACTTTGTGGACGGAGGGAGAGGCGAACGCCCGAAACCCGACGCCACTTAACGGCTTAGTGGCCACGTCAGTCACGCACGGATACAATGCAGTGTCTTTTCAGCCGAGCTCACTTCCAAACGGAGGTGACTCAACGCCCGGAATGCATCCGAGGCATTCCCTTTCGGGACGACGCCAGCCTACTTTGCTGGGAAGAGCGCACCTGCGCTTTTCGAGGTCAACCCCGTTTTCGATCAAAGAGGCAAGTGCAGCTTTTTACGTTCGAGACGGCTCGCGGGCCCACCCAGAGTGGACACCCCGTCAACGCAGAAACTAAAAGCGTATCTCGGAGCAAGAAAATGCGCTGTGCCTGCATCGCCCACTGCTAGAATACGCAGCGCGGGTGATAGCGAACAACACCGGTCCCAGCCTAGCGAGGGTGCGGAGACCGCCGATGGTGCCCTTCGTCGCCGCGTCGACGGACTAGTAGCCATCAGGTTGACCAAGCGACCCCCGGAACAAAGGCCCCCCAGGTAAACTGAGTGAGTCAAAATGATTTCCTTTTTACTCCGTCTTTCCTTCCCGCTATCAAGGGACAGAGGACTGGCGTGAGCATGGTTTTCGGCAACTATTTAGTATGTTCCGTTTACCCGCGATCGACTTCGGCCAAAAGTCAGTGAGCGTCGCATGCAACAATAACGTTAGGAACCTTTGACGGCCACCTAACGAGTTGCGACCCCGTAAAAGCGACGTTAAATGTGAAAACGCCGCGGGGTCCGGGAGCAGTTCAATCGTGCTACCGGGCAGTGCAACAGGTTGAACAGCGTCCCGAGATGATTGCGCGTCCGATTAAGGTGACCGCCATGCGGTCACTGGACGAGAGCGTGAACCACGGCACTCGAAGTGTTCGTTGGGAATCGACGGTAGCACCGATGAGTTTTTGATGCTCAGCAGAACGATCCGGGGTGTAAATATGTGAATAGTTGTAAATACTTTCGCGGACTCTGCGGAGTCGGGCGGTGCGTCCGCCGGGCGGTACGCTCGCCACTAACGTCGCTAAGCAACTTGCATTGTTGCAGACGGGCTTTGGCAGCCGGGCAGCGTACTCGCCGGGTCGAGCAACTCGTGTTGTTGCCGATCGGTGCCGTAAATAGTCTTGTATTGCTATTGGCACGGGGGGTTCTTTTTTATTTGGGATCGGTTTCTGTTCTTGCTGATGCGGAAAACTCGTGCTACGGCGCTTGGCCTCTAGGAACATTGCAGTTCAAGGTGGCAGTCCTGCGCGGCTGGGAGTTGCATTCGGTGCTCTCCTTAGTTCGCGTTGGCCAGGGCAGCACGCGGCTCCAAGACTCTTCGAAGTTAGGTCGCTGTGCTATACCTGGCCACAGGCATTTGGGTTTTAGCCTAAGGTAAAGCTAACATGCTTGAAAAATAACAATGTTGGCGAGCCTGCCCGATTGCAGCCATGCATCGTTTCAATATCACAAGAAAGGACAGGGTGGCGCATTTGAGATTTCATTGCGCCCGCAAATCGAAGCGATTAGGCATCGTTAGCAAAAGCAGCTACAAAGAACTTTGCCTCGTCGAATAGTCACCAACAAATCCATTGTCCGGGGTGACGCGAGTCAGCTTGGTATGTGGACATCCGTGTTCACATTAAGCGGAGTCGTGGAACTATTTTCACAATACCTTCGCAAGCCTAGCCAGTGCGATGCACGTGACTCACGGCAGAAGAGACGCCTTTTGTCTCTGCCTCTTTTTATCTCTGGGGCCTTGTGCACCCAGAGATTGGTCGAGTGTCCTCAGTTGGACGGCTCCACCTTGCTCGGAATTTCCGAAGCTTCCTTTTTGGGGAAAGAAACGGGAGAAGGGCCAAAGCGCAGGCTGCATTCCAGTGCCCGGCATTTTTTGAGTCATGGGGCTACATCGAGGTGGCATCGACGCCAGGGAGCGTCATCGTCGCCGTCGCCGCAGCGTCGCCGGCCTGCCAGTCCCCCTTCCGATCCCCAAAAGATCCGGCTCCTCGGCTGCTGACCAAGATGGCGGCAGCCACCCTCCCGCTGCCTGGACTCGTCTCCAGGCCAGCAACACGTGGCATCCAGTCGCGGAACCAAGCTGCGGACCCGTGCCGACAAGCAGTTCGCATCTCGTCATAGACTCAGTGACACTGCTCGTGCCACATGGTGCGTCCCCAAGGAGAGACGCTCAGCCGCCGTCCTTCCCGTGGTTTTGCGAACATTTTGTCGTGGAGTGACCGGGCCGTCCTTCCTGCCCAAGCCAGGCCACTACGCGGACCTTTCAACGCTGCTCCCGGTAAGCCTGCCAAGAAGCGTGGGCTGCAGAGTTCGACTGCACCCGGCGTCCGCTTACAAGTAGCGAGCTAGTGTTTTTCAGCATGTACCGCGCTGATCGTTTTTTTATTTCTTTGTGTTTTTTTTTTGCGGCATGCTCTTTTCGCTCTGTCGTTTTTTTTTTTTTTTTGTTTTTTTGAGAGCCGGTAGGCCATTTTATTTTTAGGCCTACCTTAGCCTTGAGAAGGGGGGAGTGTGGGAACCATGGGGTTCCCTCTATCCCTATCTAGGCCTAGCTTCAAGCAGGCCGTGGGAGTCGTCGTCATCAATGGCGTCGGCCTCCCGGATACAAGGAACCACGAGGCCGAATTCCCCGAAGGGGCCGGCTCTCCCTTGCCCATTTTGGGTGAATGCGCCTTCGGCACACCCTTGAGAGTTATAATGGACGCGACTGCTAGCGGCCTCCCCGGGCGCGTCCATTCTCCGAGGCTACATAAGCTGGGACCGAAGGAGTGCCAGGGGCTCTCGTCGGCGGAAGCCCTATAGCTCTACGGAGCTCGGTTTTTCTTTGTGGGCTTCCGACTTCCCGTGAATCTGTCTAATGCGGCAGCGCGGGAAACCGACCGGGTGATACTGGCAATTGAGCCAGCGCCCAGACTTTTCTTGTCTAAGAGCGAAGCGTGTTGGCATCTGAGTCAATAAACACGTCGAAAACGGACTCACTGTGTTGGTGTTGTCTCTCGCCCACCGGCGCCCAAAAAGGGGTTAATTGAAAATTCCCACAGGTGAGACGAAGTATAATAGTATATCACGGAATAAGTTCATGAAGTTGTTACAGGCAGCGAGGCTAGCAATTATATTGTCTTGGCATTTTCTTTGCGTGTGATCAGGCATTTGTAAAACTCTGATCATTCAGTTGGCGAGTTATAGATATAACTGAAGTTTGCATTATTTGAAGTTGATTGAATATATTTCTTTCGTCCTGCGGCAACGTTGCAGGGTGATTTCGTCGAGGGTACTGGATGCCTGCTACCTTGGACTCATCTCGTGACAGTTCTTAACACTGCTTACTGCAGGTAAGCGAATTCCGATATTTTATTTTGATTTTCTTGTTCCCATTTTTCGCACTGGAAATGGGGCTCTTGACTTTTATGTTGATTTTGTGTGTGTGCTGTTCGTTCATTTCCGAGAGAAAATTGAGGGTATACTTCGAGTAAATGAATTAGATTTCCGAGAGAAAATTGAGGGTATACTTCGAGTAAATGAATTAGAGCAAGACACACAAGGCGCTTGACTGTATCTTTTTCGGTGCTCTTTTTTTGTGTTGTCGTCCTTGTGTGCTGTTCTTCTCATGTCTAAATAAGACATACATTCAATTTTAATCTGGCGAATTACTTTGGCAAGAATATTTACATATTTGCCGAAGTTCGACATTCGGCAGTTAGAAATTATTCATGCGCTTCGCAAACATTAAAAGTAGTATATTACGGAATAAAGTCATTAAGTTGTTGCCGGCAGAGAGACTAGCAATTATAGTGTTGTCTTGGCTTTTTTTTTTTTTTGCGTGTGATCAGGTTTTTTTAAAAGTAATCATTCAGTAGGCGAGTTAGATATGGCTCAAGTTTGCATTATTTGAAGTTGATTGAATATATTTCTTTCATCCTGCGGCAACGTTGCAGGGTGATTTCGTCGAGGGTACTGGATGCTTGCTACCTTGGACGCATCTCGTGACAGTTCTTAACACGGTTTACTGCAGGTAAGCGTAGTGCGATATTTTATTTTGAATTTCTTGTTCCCATTTGTGCACTTGAAATGGGGCTCTTGATCTTTATGTTTACTTTGTGTGTGTGCTGTTTGTTCATTTCCGAGAAAAAATTGAGTGTATACTTCGAGTAAATAAATTAGAGTAAGACACACAAGGCGCTTGAGTGTGTCTTTTTCGGTGTTATTTTTGTGTTTTCGTGCTTGTGTGCTGTTCTTCTCATGTCTAAATAAAACATAAATTCAATTTTAAATTTTAATCTGGCAAATTACTTTGGCAAAAAACTTTAAGTATTTGCCGAAGTTCGACATTCGGCAGTCAGAAATTAATCGTGCGCTTCGCAAACATTAATAGTAATATATTACTGAATAAGGTCGTTAATTTATTGCCGGCTAGCAAGTATATTGTCTTGGCTTTTTTTTTTTTGCGAGTCATCAGGCATTTTTAAAAGCTGATCATGCAATAGGCGAGGCGAGTCAGATGGCTAAGTTTGCATTATTTGAAGTTGATTGAATATATTTCTTTCCTACTGCGTCAACGTTGTAGGGTGGTTTCGTCGAGGGTACTGGATGCCTGCTACCTTGGACGCAACTGCAGGTAAGCGTAGTCAGATATATTATTTTGATGTTCTTGTTCGCATTTGGGCACTTGAAATGAGGTTCTTGATTTTTATCTTTTCTTTGTGCGTGTGGTGTTTGTTCATGTTCCAGAGAAAACTGGGGGTATACTTAGAGTAAATAAATTAGAGTAAGACACACAAGGCGCTTGAGTGTGTCTTTTTCGGTGTGTTCTTTTTCTGTGTTTTCGTCCTTGTGTGCTGTTCTTCTCATGTCTAAATAAAACATAAATTCAATTTTCATCTGGCAGAGCACTTCGGCAAAAATATTTGCATATTTGCCGAAGTTCGGCAGTTAGGGTTGGCGGTCATAGGGATCTGCTGTGGTGCTGAGTAGCTAATGTGGTGTAGCGCTCTGTGGTGTATGTTCTTCCTCTGTCCTTGTCTTAAAGCGCAATCATGTTTTTTCACGTACAATGCCAACTCGCCCAACAATCAGCACTTGTATATACTAACCTGCTACACTAGTTGTACCCCTTTGACTAAGATCTGTTAGTCACCTAAGTAAATCGGGGTGACAAATTTAAACATGACCGGTGAATACAAAGTGCTTACTAATCTACGATTACCACCCGCCATGTGATAATTTTAGTCAGTGGTAGTTAGTCAACAGTTAAACTGGTCACGTCTGGTAAGTATGGTCGATGCTTTATAATGCTGGAATCAGTGGCCCATCAAATACTCCAAATGCGTCTTAGAAAAATCTAATATTTCTTCACAGTTTCTTCAAATTTGGGATGATATGTTTCAAATTCATATCACATGATTTCCACATTTTTTTGGTTCCAGGCAGGCAGTGCAATCTACCCGGAGGCTGTCAGCTCAAGCCTAATTAATCCTGAGGCGCCCAGCTATGTGGCAGTGGAGGGAGACCTCGAAGCCGCGTCGCCTGCTGAGGCAGTCCTGGTTGCATTCTGCCACTAGTTCATCTTTAGCGACGACTAGAGCCCTGAAAGTGTTGTTCCAGATGCCTTTATTGCGCTTAGTGGTTTCATCTTAGAACTTTTATAAGATGTCTAGTCATGTCATTGATTTTTATGCCATTTTGTTTGTGACAGCCACAATAAAACATTGTGATTTACTTTCAGAACTAGGCCGTCTTCATCTATTATAAGGCCCACCCTTGAAGCACGTACAATCACACCCACAAAGGGCCATAGTACCTTTCTTTAGGGGGTAAAAGTAATTCCATGAAGTGTGCATTTAACCTGTAATAAGGTGGTGAACTGGGCCAGTTGGTTGCTGTTATACATGATGGGGAAAACAGCTCGGAAAGCCCGGACTACGAAGAACAAACACGACAGGACAGCACTTTTCTGTCCTTTTTGTTCTTCGTAGTTCGCGATTTCTGAGCTGATTCCTCATCGTGTGCATTTAACCCCAAAATGAATCATAGTTCCCTCCAAAAGGAGGTAAATGCAGCGCCCTTAATTACGTCGTCTTACCTCTTAAAAGTGTTGAAATTCCCCCCTAAAGGAGGTAAAGGCTGACCCTGAAAGGATGCACTTTTAACACCAAAAGGAACTAAGGTTACCTCCAAAAGGAGGCAATGTTGCACCCTAACCCAGGGGGTAAGTTTGCACCCTCGTTGCAGGGGGTAACGATACCTCCAAAAGGGGTTGCCCTGTATGCAAGTCGGTTACCCCCTTAAGGAGGGTACTACAGTACCCTTTTTTTAAAAGAGTGTACAGTGTAATGTAAAAATACTAATAATAAACAAAGTAACGTTAAGTGCCGGATTTCTCCCGAAAGCATGTAGTAGGAGGATGTGAGCTTGAGGGCTTTTGTGCTGAGCTGGCCACCGTGCATGCTGCATTGTTGATGCAGGCTGGAGTTGTAACAAAAGAGACCCTCCTCCCCCCTCACTGGAGAGCACGAACTCCAGCCGAACGCTGACGCCGCGTTCGTTTATGTCAGCCGAGTGTTGAGTCATTGCATTCGTTGCCCCCATCCGTGTAGTTCTGAAGTTAACCGCTTGTCGCGCCGCGGTCTGATCTCGCGCCCACAGCTAAAGCGACCTCTTTCTTGTTGTCCCAGTAATGTTTTGTAACATGTATCAGTGATATTAGGCCATTGTAGTAGACCGTTGCTTCCTCCACTACGGTATCCGTGAAAAAAATGCCGCAGCTGCGCATGCGCGCCGCCAGCCTTGTCTGCGTTGTTCAAGGTCTTGTGGCGGATTACAGAGCGCTATCCAGGTGCTTAGCGGGCTGCGGAAACGGTCTACTACAATTCCCCATTGCCACGCGCGTTGCCGAGCGAGCGCGTGGCCGAATGGTTACCGCGTTTGGCTTTTGCGCGGAGGCTCCGGGTTCGATTCCAGGGAGCAGACTCCTCTTTTATTCATTCTTTCAACCTGACATTCTCGTAAGTTCGAGAACCTTGTCGTCTGATCGAGTTACGAATGTCCTACGCGCCGAACGTTCTACGCCGAATCTTTCAGAAACCCACGGTGGCACAAAAGGTGCTCCGAGTGGCGGTCCTGAGTCAGTCTTGCCCTATAGGGCTCGATCCTGCTGTTTCGCCGATATCTACACCTGCGACTCTAGCCTTTCTCTATTGTTTTGGGCACAAGTTCACCCCATTAAACGTTTAGTTTCTTCAGTTATTCGCCACCTCATCATTTAGTTTGCTCTTTATAGTTGAACTGCATAAAATAGCCCTACGATACTTTTTTTTCTCGTTTTATGTTGTTGCGTTCTAATAAACCATTCTGGTAAACCAGATTAGCGCAGCTGTATAATTGTCGTTGTCACTGACGTCGATACAGATTACGCAATGCTGAAGTATCTTCAAAAGTAATTTAAATACATTTCTATGTATTTATACTCTACTCAAGATACTTTACAGTGAAAGTAACTTGAGTAGTATTTTAAATACTTTATGAAGCAGGTATTTAGTAACTTGACTTAAATACTTTTATCGAGTATTTTGTCCAACACTGGGTTAGACCAACACTGGAGTACGCATGTGTTTTGTGGGACCCGCATCAAAAGTACCTTGCAGATAAGTGAGAGAAACTTCAAAACCTTGCGGCGAGATTTGTAACAGAAAATTAGAGTAGAAACAATAGCGTTATAGAGATTAGAAATGTACTTGTTGGGAAACGTTTTTGTTAAGACGCAAAGATTTTTTATTCAGGTTCTTGCTCGGAATTTTTAATGATTTGACAGGTATTGATAAAATAAAATACGTAGAAGTACCTAATAATATTTCAAATCATGTGGATCATTCCGGAAAGATAAGGGATATTTTCTGTAGACCAGATTATAAGAAGTTTTCATTTGTACCACACACAATTGGTCAGTAAAACCTGTTATCCGAGCCTTTTTTTTTTAATTATTGATTACGACGTGGAACCACTTACCTTAAAAAATGGTCTTGATTTTTAATGTTGTTGTTTATTTTTAACGTTTATGTATTCTCTTCCTTGGCTGCCGAGGCTGTATATTCAAGTTTTCTGTTTTTTAGTTCTTTACTGATCGTATTCCTCCATGGGCTGTACCTGCTACTAGAATGCCGAAGTTTCGGCGCTGCAGCTTTTCTTTTGTAAATAAATAAAAAAGAGAATGGCGGCGCAGCACCCACCCGTGGTACGTGGCTTTGTCTTTTCTTTTTATTTAACGCAAAGCGCCAGTGTTGTCATGAAGATTTCCAGCCAAACAAATGTTAAGAATGCGCCATAAAGTTAGGAATGCCACAGCGTGAACTTTCTGCCTTCGGTAGCGCTTGGAGATCCCACGAGAACACCCAACCAATGCACGACGGAAAGCAAAGAGCGGTTACTGGTAGGGTGTACTAGAATGGGGAGATGTGCCGTCCGGCGGCCATAAGAGTGTCGCGACGTGAAAGCACACCGGTAAGGGCGCTGTGAGGCAGGGCGCTGCCATCCGACGGCTGACAGGGGCGGTCGCAGCAGAGATGCTTTTTTTGACGTAAGAATGGTCGTATTCTTCGTTTGTTTCTGTCTGCTTGGTTGTGGGAATGAATAAATTTCATCCTACCCCACACCCCTGTGTAAAGGCGTTACTTCCGCGACCCAGAATAAGGGGGTTTTGTGGTAATTTATCTACACAACCCCCTAATGGGCCTTTTCCGGGGTTTCCACGGCGCATGCGCGGCAGCAGCAGACAGGAGTCCGCCATTTTTGGTGGCGTGGTATACGTCCGGCTCGGGGCTGCAGGAGGCAGCGGTGGTCGCGCGTTTCGAAGCTCTCCGACAGGCGCTGTTTCGTTGTTGGCTGCAGCAACGACAGCAAGCGTTGTCGCGGTTTAAGCTTTTCCTTCTACTAGCCAGCACTCGACGATGCGGCAGCTCTGGATTCGGGCGATCTAGCGAAACAATGCGGACGGCTCGTAAAGGCAGCCTTCAAAGCACTCCCGCGTTCATGTTTTTGTTCCTTCATTTTTTATTTGTGTGTGAATACAAGTCAGCAGATTGGTTAGGTATGATGTCGTGTCGCTTATGTGCCACGCAGAGCGAGCGTCTCGGAGTTGGCGTTTCTGGGATACTGCGTTTCACTGGCACACTTTTTTGTTTACCAATGTGACGGTCTCACGTTGCTACGCAAACTGCCCGTCTGCTTTTTGGTTGTTGTAAACATTATAATAACCCACAGTTTTCAAATATTTATAAATCATTAAGATAAAGTGGCTATGCTGCACAGTTTGTTGCTACGTGCACACCCAGAAAGTGAAATGGGAGCAGATCTATCGCTACCACGACCACATCTGCTGGTCTTGTGGTTAAATAAGAAAGAGGAAACAATCATCTTGATGTGCTGTCCTCGTGTATGTATCGAGCAAACAAAAAAAAAAAAAGTTTGCAACATTGTCTACAGGCGCTAAAGTAAAAATAAAAAAAAGAGAACAGGTGTGGCCGATTTTGTGTTTTTTCTTCAGGACCTACAGTCACACACAGCTGTAGCCTGAAGTGGGGTGACATCAATGACGAGGCTCGCTCAGAAATCGGTGGCTGCACGTATTAACCTTAGATATTTATTAAACATGTATTTTAGTGGTGAATTTGACCTTGTGAAATTTCAAAGTGGTGCTTTTTTTCAGTAAAAAACGAGACCAACAAACTCGCCGGGGTCAGCGGCGCTCCCAAACGACATTTAGTATAGTCGCTGAACAAGTCCGCCGTTGACCCGGCCAAGTTTGTTGGTCTCATTTTAAAATACAAATGTAGCTACGCGTTGAAATTGAACAAGGTGAAATCCACCACTAAACTACATCTTTAATGAGAATTACAATGGTACGTTCAGGCGCCGGTGGTTTTCGGACGGTTTAGAGTAAGCTTTCACATTTATAAGAATACATCTTGACAAATAAAAGTTTTGAGCAAATTAAACAAATAGCTTGCAATTAAAAAAAAAAGGCTTTCCTTAACTGTAACTTGGTCTCAAGTATTTTTTGAATTACTGCCGGTACTGCATATGACATTAATCCTAGTTTAATGTAACCGTTTGTACTTTCTCATAGGTCGAAGAGAGCTTCAACTGGGTTGTCAGTCACAACGGGCGCCACGGCGAAGTCAGTCGTCCATTCATTTGGAAAAAAAAATGCACAAACGGACGAAGTCGTCCGTTGTTAACGCATTAATTGAAAACAAATCTGCATGTCGATTGTGTTGGATAGAGGAAAAACAAACGCTGAGCAGCGAGCGCATTTCCCGACCGCGTTCAGACAGCCAACATAGCTTGGAGAGGGCAGAACCGGAAGCAAGGCAGGCCGTCAAAAACGCCTCTACACTTGCCAATAGATGGCGCCCAACATTTCCGGAAAAGGCCCATTCAGCACACCGTCAAGCTGGTTGTACAAAAAAGCACCAGAAGAGCTTTGTTACTTGCATAGAGGGGGTAGTTTATTCTATTTCACTCTCATGAGGTAGAGCATATTGAGACCAACTGACAAGTGTTTGAACGATTTAATAGAGCACTTCTATAGCACCCACAGAGTCGTTTCGGAATACCTGGGCATGCACTGTCGAGATTGTGGATGCGTTCCGAATTTTGAAACATGTTCTGTAATAGGAAGAAGTCGGAGCCCGCTGGCCAGAGAGATAATGGAAGTTCGAAAAGTAGTGCCTCTCGCTGACAAATGTGTTAGTAGTCCGTCCTTAACACTCTCTCAAAAAAAGCTTGAAGTTTTATCCTGAAATTTGTGGTGAGGATTCAGAAGCATCTTTAGAAGTGTTTCCTGTACTCGTGCTATTGTGCTGGTCATGGAGATTGGGAGAGTCAACCCAATGACGAGAACAGAATACGAAACGAGTTGTAAGTCAGCGCGTGTGTTTGTCCTTTTGTGTGTCGGTGTGCGTGATAGATCTTGCGCTGTTACCTTAGGATATGAATCACCAACTCGCCCAAGTTTTCATTTTATCAACCACCGTTACGTCCTTTTCCTCGCCGTATTTGACATCGTTGTGAGTCTTTTGTCTTTTTGGCACAGCTAGCAGCCACACAATATCGTATCGCTTCGCACACAACGCGAAACAAGAAGAAATAGTCGCACCAACAGGCCCCAAGCCAGCCTCGCTAAACGCTGTCTGACCGGCCTCATGGTCCCGCTGTGACTAGCAGCGCCACCCCAGGCACCTGCGGCAGAACTGGGCCACGCAACACCCTGCTCCTATGGAGAGGCCGACACAGTCGACACACCTCCCAGTTCTAGTACACCCTAGTACTTGAGGCGGAGCTCGTGCCTGGCACATTCCTAACTTATATCAGACCATGGTGTACCCATATTTTTCACTTCTTCTGAATTGCTATCGATTATAAACGCACTCGGAAAGAAATCAATTTGTATAACAGAACGGGCCAATAACCGTTTATTTTTTTAATACACCTTAAAAACCAGCAATACTTAAAAACCTAAAAAAAAACCAAAAAGGTTCGTTGACTTAATAGAAGACAACGACGTGGAAGAATCCACGTGCTGGTGGTTGTCATGAATTGGAATACGCGAGCTCAACGCGATGCTTCACTAACCAGACGGTCACGTTGCTTTCGCGGTCTGCTGGCAATACGTCACGGCTGCGTGGACCCCAAGGTCTTGGAGGAATGGTACTATCCAATGTTCGTATGACCACTTGATCTTTGTCGCCAAGATATTTCGTGCATGCGACCTAGCATCAGAAAGGCCAACACTATGCCCTGTTATCCCAAGCATATTTTTTTATTTTACGGTCAGCAGGCCGGTGTTTATACTTACACAGCCTGAGTGCATTCGTGTTCCAATTATATTGCGGTTTGTACATTCAATAGGCGACCTTCGCTCTGACAGGGCAGTGAATAGCTTAGCACTGGGCATTTTTAAGAACCTGAGCGGATTTTCGCCATATCTGGAACGGGATAGCGCTTCAGTGGTCAAACAGTTCTGAGTCGTAAGAGGGCACCCACCACGATTGGACGCTTTATGGGTAGCACCGCTACTTTTCCTTCGTTACATTTTGCGGAAACGAAGTAGGAACGTCGTTTCCTTTTCGTGAAGCGGAACAGGTACCCTACTTATGTCATATTTTTTGCTGAGTGATAATCTTTAGATATTATTCTCTGGGGGCGTTAAGTGTACCAATATATATTCGTCTTAACCAATGCAGACAATCTGTGCAATCTAAAGGAACAAGCTAGCCCTGACCACAAAGCAAAATACACACAACCTAACGGCCTAAAGTGGTATTCAAACGAAAGATAAAGCCTAGGGATTTTTCTTTGATGTACGCATTACTTGGCGAATACTTCACGCTTTTGCGGTGCAGAGGGAATGCTCGGACAGTACAAACGATTTCCGTTTGACGTCGGGTCAGTTTCTTCTTAGTTTTGTCGTTAAAAAAGTTTGATGGCATGTAAATATATCGCCAAACTTGTGTGTGGTTGTGTCAAAAATAAAAACCAGTAAATTGGACTGCTAGCACTTCCATCCCACCCACCGGCACATCGTCTGTGTGAACGAGGAAGCTGAAAAGGGAGTTGCGCTCGCTGATGGCGTCCGCATATCCCTCTGCGGAACGTTTCCGCCGTGTAAATACCGCTATGCACGACGCTGTGAAAGGTGGTTACAAAAGCTAGTGATCAAGTTAACAGTATTGGGGACCTCCTGACTGCAAGAAACGATTTCACATACGCATCGTTGTTGACAAGTTTTGTTATTGAAAAAAAAAAAGATAAGTTAATTGTCTACGCGTCTTCTTTACTAAAACTTGCAGGGCGCAACTGAAGAAGGCGGCAACCTCGAGTTCAACCGCTGGGTGCTGGCCACCGTCATCGCGCTAGTCATCCTCGTTGTCTTCTCCACCGTTGTAATTTTGATCGACAGAATGCTGATGCGCGGCTACCAGACGAGGTCCCACCATCGGTCTCCCTTTCCGTCCAGCGATTACTGCACTTCTGCGGTGTGCCGGCATTACGTCAAACTTCTTAGCGAATGCTATATAAGTGACCATGACCCCTGTCAGAACTTCTCGCAGACCGTCTGTCACTCAGGTCCCTGCGAGAAACACGAGCTTGGCGATGTCCACTTTCACGCCATGCGCTCCGTAAGCGAGGAACGCCTCCATCTGCTCGAAGCGTCCAGGGACCCAGTGGCGGCCACGAACAAAGCAGCTTCTTTATACAGAGAATGTCGAAATGCGCGCAACTGGAGAAATTCTGTTCATGCGGAAGACTTCTTTTCATCGGAAGGTCTTACTCTGATGGCAGATGTGGAAAGATCAGCACTGGAAATGATGTTTACGTTCGCCGCACGGTACCAAGATGGTGTTTTGTTTTGGCTAGAAGTGAGTCCTTCGCATCTGGACCCAACTAAACGTTTGCTACAACTGAGGGCCAATCCTCACTTCCTGCGCTGGATAGAGGCCAGCCCGTCAGATAGGAATGAGCTCACCAGGCGGAAGATGGCGCTGACACTGAGAAGGCTTGGTGTGCGTGACTGGACGCAGGTTGAGCGCCTCGTGGATGCCATCAGCTTAGCCGAAGCGGCAGTCCATTCCCTTTGGAACGAGACAGTCGGGGAACGTGCTCCGCAACACCTCCTGACGACTTTCAAGGAGCTGGAAACGGACGGAATTCCAGCCGCCATTTTGCGGAGGGAGTTGCTCTCTCTCGGTGTATTCCGTAGCCCGCTCGACTGGATCGAGGTGATGAACAGGAACGTCCTCACCTTTCTCAAGAAAGTGCTCCAGGTCAACTCACTGCAAACTTACGTCGTGTGGGAGCTCGCAATGCACTTCACGTCGTGTGGTCCGAACTCGAGACTCCGTCACCGGGCCTACAACCTTTCCCGTGAACACGACTGCTTCCGATGCACCGAAGACGTGACCGGGCTTGCCGCCCACGCGGCGTCGCTGTACGCGGCCTTGGACCAGGGCGCAGAGCGCCAACTGACCCTCCTTATACACGACATTCGGAACGCCATCATGCGTAGCATCAACTCGGCGTCATGGCTGACGGCCGACGACAGAGACCGAATGATCAAGACGCTCATCCATGTTCGAATCTCCCACGGGTTCCCGGCGAGATTCGAGAGTCTGGAGAGCTTGAACTCTTACTATTCCTACCTGCCGAACTCGACGGGCAACCTGTGGCGAGACTACTACAACGCAGCTTCGGCCTCCTGGCTCAAGTCTCTGGAGAGCGCTGCGGCGGCTTTCCCTCTCCTTTCTGCCGGGACGAACGTGCTGACCGGCAACGGTTTCATCTTCATTCCAGCTGAGGTCGTCTGGCAACAACTGCTTGTCAACCGGGTCTCCTTCCGGTTCGGTTCCCTGGGCTTTGCCGTAAGTCGAGCGTTCGTGCATCAACTTGGGTGCACCGGTCTTTCCGGAGATCTGGCACCGGTTGACAGCGCCGCTTCCAGACATCTGCGGAGGTTGTCTCGTTGCCTTTCTCTGGATTCCGATGCAACGGACCGTACAGGGCAGTTGGCGGACGTTCTGGGGTTACAACCGAGCTTAGATGCCTTCTCGGAAAAACTGAAAATTGTACACTACTATATCATCAGAGAGATAGCCTACACCTTGAGAAGGAGTTGTTTTTTAGGGCCAGCTGTCTCCAGCGGTGCAACCAAGACGAGAGTCGTTGCGACAAGCTGGTGTCTCAGCTTAGTGAATTCGCCGAAACCTTTCACTGTCCCACATTTTCTCGAATGAACCCTTTCGAGAGGTGCGAGCTATGGTGAAAGTTTTGGTGAGACAGTGTCACGCTTTTCGCAAATTTTGTTTCTTCAGGTTGAAAATCGTTCAGAGCACAAGAACAATCGCATGTACGCCGCCTACGTTTTGAAGCACTGCGTTTGAATATATTCACCGTGCCTTCATATAAATCAGAGTGCGAGTTATTCACGATTCGTTCAACAAGTGGTTACGCAACACTTCAAAAGGAGTACAAAAATATCCATAGGAACGAATAATTGATAGCGTTGATGTAGAGCCAACAGGTCCAGGATAAGAAGAAACTCTAAATTATCGTCGTAAAAATTAATTATTTCCTCATTCTATTACAATATGCCATTTATAAAAGACAATAAATATACAGAAGGATTATTTGTTACGCCCTTTTACATTTTACTTCATAAGCAGGCTGCGGTCGTAAGACTAACAAATTTGGCAGGCATTGCGAACTTTTAATTCCAAACGTACATGCCTTAAAAAAAGAAGTATAGCAAGAAGTGTTGTCTATTTTTTTCAGAGCTCAAGTAAGATATGGGTAAATATTAAAAACAGTGAAAATGGCTGCATTTCCCATGCGCTATACCGGAGGTTTGTCGTCTCCACACTGGTTTGTGAGCTTGCTCTCAAGTGATTATTGTTCATATATTTCAAAAAAAGTGTTTATAATTGCGATTGCTTCACTCATCGTCAGCGTTTGCCATTGGTTTTTAGCGTTTTTGCGTTCAGCAAGCCACCCGGGAGAGAGCTCATAAACCAGTGTGCAGACGACAAAGAGGTTGACATAGGATAGGGAGCCTTCATGTGCGCTTTGCTAGGGCGATGCCACCCTTTGTAATACCACTCGCCGACAAACCAGCAGCCATTTTGGTTCTCGGCGATAATCCGTGGGGCTTATAACCCTCCCGGAAACAAGCACCTTATCTCACAAGTTCGGAGCAGCGTTGTGGAACCCACGGAGGGAGGATTAGCATCCCCGCCTCGCATGGGATTACCGACGGACACAAAGGCCACTTTCCGGCGCACGTGGAAACAATGAGAGGAACAAAATGGCGGTGGACGAGGGTGTGGGAAAGGGAAACGGGCAGTTGGCATCGCCCTAGGCGGAGCGCACATGAAGGCACCCTAACATAGGATAATGCCACTAAACTACCTGCGCTTCAGAGTAACGACACTTACCTATATTGCGTCTTAAAATCATGGTTGCCAATTATCTGAAGCTTTATCTGAAATCACAGGAAACGATTTTCCGTCCTCCTGAAGGTTTTGAAGAGTTCGCGACAAAGCAAAGCATTATTACATGAGCTTTCTAACACTGAATCTAATGCTGAGGAAGCCGCACTTCTGAATCATGACAATCGACAGCTTGCGTCTGCTCTGCACAAGCACCAAGATGGCAGCGCCCACAACAATGTCAGAGAACAGAGTGCCGATACTCTAAGCGCAACTCATTTAGTAACTCTAGTATAGGACATAGGAAGTGCACGGCATCCGATTTCGCTTTATTTTTAATATTTCACCGCCTCGGAATTGAGCTCTAAAAATAGACACAAAACGTCTTGCAAAACTACGTCGGCCTGCCCAAGAGACTTTTTCGACAAATCCCAGGAGGCCTTGCAACGAGGGGAATTGTGAGGGCGGCTCGGACGTGCGTACGCTTGTGCCGGTTCGAATGCCTCGTATATTCTGGTAGCGGCACGATTCATTCTTGCCTATTGTTAAAAGCTCAAAACATACAAAAATAAAGTCATCACATATTTTTTTTCTTGCTTTCCTTCCGCCTTTTCTTATGCGTTCTGAAATCCCGAGTTATTAAACCAACGTAGACATGGTCTTCGCTCATGGGTAATTTCACGTGCCCTGCATCCGAACGTCACAACGCGTAAAGCAGACGCTGTGCCCATTACCACGTATTTCTGTAAAGGTCTCCTTCAGGTAAACACCAGTGGAATTCAAATTTTGCCAGGCGTGCCAAATGTGTTGGTCCTTACCCAGGTAGCACAAAACGTCGTGACGACGTCGAGGAAACGTCTCGGACGTCCGTGACGTCCCACAAAACTTTAATGACGTTTGTTTGACGTCAAAACAACGTCGACGTATGACGTTCCGTCATAGTCCCATAAATGTCGTCCTGGCGACGTCATGCTTTAGCTTTGACGTTGAAAACATCATCACGATGTCAAGACAAGACGTATCGACAACGTCAAGTAGAAGACCTGTAGATAACTTCACTATACTATGGTGCGGCGTTGCTATAACATTGATACATGATCATCAGGGACAACGCCGGAAACGACCTGATTGTCGGACAAAACATATGAGAACAAAAGGAGCTTGTACGAATCACCATGTTCGTCGACAAGTTTAGATGTTTACGCCGTGTCTGGGTTGTCACAGAGCCTTTTATACCGGGAGAGTTCGGCGGTTTATCGATCCAGCCGCCAGTCTGGCAACACTGATCAAACAGTCTAGCAACTGTGCACATCGCGTTCCGAGTTTCGTCGTCCGCCATGATGTGCCTTGCCGTCTCGAGCCGGCAGCCGCCCCACTAGCGTGGAGCGAGAAACGACGGTGAAAATGTTCGTTCTGCGCTCTGCGAGACGTTAAAAGAAAACGTAATGGGGTGCTGTAGGGCCGTTGGGTGCTCGAACAGCGCGAAAAAAGGGTTCAGGATGTACCGGTTCCCGCAAGGAAAAGAAAACCGCAGAAGGCACAGGATCCGGTAGGCCAAAACGAAGAGGACTAGTAAGTGGAAGCCGACTTTGCGTTCTCGATTGTGCGAGGTAATTTTACAGGTAAATTATTTTGTGCATTAAACGCGTTTTATTTTGACTAAAACTGTGCAGCGACTTGGTGTGGCAGCGTCAGGTGAGAGTGTCCGTTGATCACGAAGCTGTTTCCTGTCGCGCGAGACTTGATACTTGCGAGCGGCCTAGCTTGCAAACTTTGAACTGTGTATTGACGACGTGAGCGATCGAAAGCGTCGCTGTGGTCGGCCCACCACAATTGGCCGAATGCTGACTATGAAGTCAGCAAAGGATGTCTCATCGAGGGAAATAGTAGGAATGTAAGAACTTCAATGTTGACGGTGTTGGCAGTGTTGCTTTGAGAGCGCTAGGATTTCAAGCTTCCACCATGCCCATTACAAACACCATCGAACTTGTTGTTCATAAGGTAATGACGTCACGAAAGGTAAACGAACAAGGGCGCCACCGAAACATCTCGCTGCTAATACTGCATTTCAGTGTAAGCGCGAGCGGAGCCGATCGCTGCAAGCGCGTGCACGTCGCGCTGGACGACGCGTGAACTCTACGAGTGCACGTGCTCCGTCGGCGCGTTTAAAGCATGCAGCTCGCTCTCGTAGCTTTCTCTACGCTTAAGTTTTTAGAAGCGGCCTCGCAGCTCAACTTCGCCGTCTCGCAAGCGCTTTTGTTTCGCTAGAGATACCTTTATTTTGATATATTTTTTTTAATGCGCGTAACAAATACTTACTTGTCATGCCTTTTTTTTTTTAGGTGCACTTCATAGACAGTGAATTCGAAAGAGGGTTTGTCGCGATCGCAAAAAGCTCAGGCACCACGCAATGACGACGCTGTTCCTTCACAGCAAACCAAACAATGTCAGAAAACCCCCAAAAGACCGGCAGGTGAAGAAGCACGGCGGAAAATCACGATCGGTCCGCCGTATTACAACGGTGCACCAACCTTGTGATGTGGTAAACAGTCGGAGAGCGATCCAGACAATCACAGTTGTCCACTGAAAAATGCGCACTGGGCCGCTGAGCTGTGTCGGACGTCGGGCGTTTTTGAGCGATTCCCCATTTATAAATGAGTGCCGTTCGTAAATGGGCGGTTTCTTTGCTAATTCTTACATGAATAAAGCACCGAATCAAGAAATGCCTGTTTTTCGACTCTCTCCTCATGGCAACAAAAGTGCGAACGGCAAAACCTACACGCGTATACATCGCACGTCAATGGGGACCCACTTGCCGGGAGGCACATCATGGCGGAAGCGGAACCCGCTGAATCTGCTAAACCTAGCGGGCCGTAAGCCCCTCCCACCCGCCGAACTCTCCCAGTATAAAAGGCTCTGGGTTGTCAGACGTTAGAGAGTGGCCTCTCGAAAGTGTCGCCTGTAAGTGCGTGTTGCTTCCATTTAAGCAAGACTCATTTGCGGCGCCTCTGTTGTTTCACTCCGATGAATTTCCGATTGCCGGGTCCCTATAATTTCCGATTGCCGGGTCCCTATAGACCTTTGTCCGGAAGTGCTTTTCCGGAAGTGAACAATAATCTCGAACCCAGGCGCTCACGGGAGGGGGGGCTGCGTTGGCCTGCGCCGCTGCTACCCGCCGAAGGCTTCTTCGCTGGTGTGCCGACTGCCGTTTCGCCGGCATCGGTCCTGTTTACCGCGGTATGTGGGTATAGTGCCCGTAATGTGAGAGCCGTTTGTCCATACGCCACTTTGCCGCTGTTGGTTTCCATCAAGCCGAGCCAGAAAACATCTTGCGACGAGTTGACCGCGCCGCGAGTGACGAAGAAAAAGCAAACATGGCGACGGTTTCTACGATTGCTTTGGTGGCTCCGGTGTTGCGTGTCTTCAACGTCCTCGTGAGAAGATTCTCCTGCCCTTCGAAGTTATTGCAAGCACCACGAGTGGCACGAAAGCTGTGGAATCATCGTCTCAACTACAAATAAGCAGGCCTTCACGAGCAACGACGATGCCGAGCAGGCGCTCGGCACCGTTGTGTTGTCAGATGTTCTACAACGCCGAGGTATTTTATTTATGATTTGGAATGGCTTCAAGAGTGGCAAATTAATCTATTTCGCGGATTGTTAGCGCCGAGGCGAGTGCCCTCCGTTGCAGTGCCGTTGTCGCGTAAAGTGCAGAGAAAACCGGGTGGCGATGGCGGCGGTGCTCTTTGATCGCTTTGATCTTGCGCCGTCGGGTTCATGGAGTCCGGAGTAAACGTACGTACGTGCGTCTGCTGAATCGGTGTTTTGGACTGCCTCAAAACACTTTCTCACACGCATTTTCCTTGTGAAGCTTAGTAGCTCATTACACCTCGTCGTCGACTGCGCTCATTTGACTACGACGCACGAGCCTGCGTGATGTGAATTTCACTGCCTAGGATCTTTGGTGTGCTGTAACGAGGGCTAATAAAATATCACCGCGAACTTCTGAACAAACGAGTCGAAGTTTCGTCTGTTATTATAACTGATCGCCTGTCACAATATTAGCGTTCCTAAACTCCGCCCCCACTGGCACCCTGCTTCGTTGCCCGATAGTAAGTGTCTCCTGGTACCTCGTACAATTCCAGCTCCCACTTCAAGTAAGTACCATCCGTAGAACTGGCAATTAATAGTTTCGAACCCAGAAGCTCGCAGCGTGTGTGTGTGTGTGTGTGGGGGGGGGGGGGGGGGGGGGCCCCCCGGCCGCGATAGACTGCGACCTTTCCCAGTACTAGCACTGTCTAGCAGTACTGGCACGTTGCCGGCGTCGGTCTTGTTTAGCGCCGTGTAATGTATCAGAGCAATTCGTCCGGACGGCACTGTGCCGTTGTTGGTTGTACGAACAACCAGAGGAAACGCAGGGTTCTTTTGGACACCCACTGCCCGTCACACAATTGCCTAAGAAGCGAGTGCGGATGCGACGTCTACGGCTTCCACAAGTTTCCGTCACATGCAGGTTCTCGGCAAGAATGTACAGCCGCACTCAGAAGAAAAAACTTCACTCCGAGCAAGAACTCAAGAGTGAGTGCCAGTGTAGCAACAATTTTTTTTCTATGCGTACGTTTGGCGTGCGTGATGGATACAACAGAGGTGGTCACTTCTCCGTGATCAGTCGGCAGGTCGTTTACGTCGTGTACGTACGCTAGCTACGAATGGTACCTTCGTTTCGGTTTCGGTATCAATGAAACGCGGATGTCAAGGGTCAGCAGACACCGAGAACATCTAAGACAAGAAAGGTTTTCCCTTGTTTTCTTGATCGAGATGGGTTCTCGAATGTTCACGACATCTTCCCTGTTGAAGAACGGGCCGCGGAGGCTTCTGGTGAAGGCATCTTTCACGATGTGTCGGTGCATTCGGACAGCCTGCCGCATCCAGCTCCGCAAAGCAACGCCGCCAACGCAGCCCCCCCCTCCTGCCTGCCAGTTCTTTCCGCGTGGTGGCGCGAGCGTAGATAAACATGGCGGCGCCCTGGAAGAGGGCGCGGACACTAGTCTATACACGAACTCAACTCTCCTACGTCACGCCGCGGTGGTGGCGCGTCGGGCGCACTTCCGGTCTGGGGTGGTGGGCAGAAGTCGCCGTGCGAGACATGCATTCCTGTGTTCTCTCGGAAGAAACCAGACAAAAAACCTGCCTTCTCGTCAAAATGCTGCGACGGGGGCTGTACCACGAGAGCCTGGAAAGGTTTGAAGATCAGTTTTCATGTGTTTCTGCCCCCTCCGTTCGTCCGAGAACGTGGATAGTAGCCGTGAAAAGGGCAAACCAGACGCTGTCGAACTACGTTTGCTTGTGCGGGCAACACTTCGCGGTCGCCAGATGTGTTTGTTTTGTTCCAACATAAACGAGAGAAAACCGCCAAGTTGTCCGGACCACCCACGGGTTCAGTGCGTCTTCAAATCCACACGGCTGCCTGATCGTTCGAACTTTCGTCTGCTCTTTCAAACTTGTCTGCTTTTTGTCGTCTGCTCGTTCAAACAAAACCGGCCCGCAGACCAAACTTTGACCCGGTGATTGCAATAAGAAGTAATTGCAGGCCTCAAAAGGCTTAAGTAGGCTCGGTGTAAACAGTAGATACAAGATGTTGATTATTGGTACCAGTGGCCATCACCGACTTGTTACGCTTGGTCTGTTACCGTTTTCGATTTTCAGTATCGACGTCGATCATCGCCGCTACTTTCTACACTTTTGCAGCACGAGTGACGTCGCGACCGAAAATAGCAAGAAGAATCTCATCATGATTTTGGCGTCCATTGTGCGGCGTTCATGAGAATGAATCGCCGCACGTCAAATTATTTACGCAAAGTTTAGCGGCGTAACGAGCCTTGATAATTTCGCTCAGGCGATTAAAGTGGTAAGAAATTCCTATGAGGACGTAGAATTGACAAATCCAACGCGAAAAAGAGTATGCAGACTCACACAGACGCCGACAACGTGACATTTCAATGGTTTGTTGACGCGGGACGCGGCGCTTCTTGCCCGCACTCCGCATGCGTTCGAACTGTCGTCTGCTCTTTCAAACTTGTCTGCTTTTTGTCGTCAGCTCGTTTAAACGACAGGGGCCCGTAAACCAAACGTTGACCCGGTAATTGCTGTAAGAACTAAGTGCAGCCCTCAAAAGACTTTTGAAAATTGGTTGGGGTAAGTAGGTTAAGTGTAAACAATAGACACAAGAAGATGTTGATCATTGTTACCAGTGGCCATCACCGACTTGTAATGCCCGATTCTACTTGCGGTTTTCGGTATTGACGTCCACCATCTCAGCTACGGTCCAAGCTTTTGCATCCCGAGCGACGTCGCGGCTGAAAATAGCGAGCAGAATCTCATTGTGTGAGTCAGGCTTTAGCGCCCATTCTGCGGCGTCCACGTGAAATGAATCGCCGATCGTCACATTATTTACGCAAAGTTTTGCCTCGTTAATTTTGCTGAAGCCACTCAAGTAGTCAGGCATTCATAGGTGGACGTAGAATCAACAATTCCAACGCGAAAAAGAGCACGGGGGCTCCCACCGACGCCGACAACAACGCAATTCAATGGTTTGTTTATGGGCGACGGCGTGCTTCTTGCCCACCGTCCGCCGCGCATGCGCGGCGCCGGTGGCGTCCGCTAGGGGCGCTCCGGCTTGTTTGTAAACATGAGTTGGTGTATAACTCATGCTCGTCTCACTCGTATTCTTTTTTTTTTTTTTGTTTTGGTGTTCGGTTTTTATTAGGATTTCAGAAACAAGGCTCCGATTTTTGTTTTTCTTAAAGGGACACTGACAGGGTATTTATGCTCGCCGAGGTTTTTAGTTGTACGTGACATATGAGAGCCCAACTACCCAGAACAAAATTTGCGGCTCGAAATTCGGTTTCTTTCCGCCCGAAAACCGCCGATCAAGAACTGGCCGGTTCGAGTCTCGCTCACTCTCTTTTCCGTGGTCACGGGCCGTTTTCTAAGGTTTCGACGCGACCACCAAATTTAATCAAAGTCGTTGGTCACTGAAGGCGCACACTCAATATTGAAAACAGAAAAAAAAATATGAAACCCATTTTTTGTGGCTTCAAAAAAGCTGCAAATACGTTGATTGAAAAAAAAAGTAGCACAAACAACCGGAAGCTTTCTGTGCGTTCACTCAACATGGCGTCGTTTCGCGTATCGTGGGACTAGCACTAGCGGATGGCAGCGGACGACGGGCGTTGGACCTCTACTTCAGAACTGTCGTTCACGGTACTGGCGAATTCTGTCTTTCTTCGAAAGAGAAATTTCGGACCAATCAAAAGAACTGATACTCATCCCGTACGACATGCCCGACCAGCAAGCCGATTGCACGAAGACGTCGCCGAGCCGTCGTCCCTTCTCCTGGCTGAAGACATCGCTCGCTCAAACGTCAAGCACGAAGTGCGTACTTCGAGTTGAATACGCACGCGTACGGTTACTTGACGAGGTGCGAATGTGCCCTATGCGTGGTGCTGCCCGACTTCAAGCCGGGAGTGTATGTATTGAAGGGAACTCCGCAGCAAGCTTCCGACATACAGTCTACCAGCTGCATAATTACGCAAGTGTTCCTTCAATAGCTCAGTGGAAAGGCGTCCGGTTCACACGCAGAGGGCACGGGTTCGATACCTGGTGTGGGTTACCTTTCATTTTTTTTTTGTCAAGCATTCTGCGATGTTTACATTTCTTTTTTTACAATTATCACAGGAAAACAAAAATGGTTGTGGACGATACGTCGCTGAACTAAATGGTATGGATTCCATTTTTGACACCTGCGAACTCAGTGCATATCACTTTCCACAAAATGCAAGGAGCATATGAATCGGGTAGCGTCCGCTTTCCGAGCTTCGCGTAATGGTTCTACAGGAATTGCAGCCAGCCATTGATTCCGACGCGTTGATCTTTCGGAAACTTGTGCACTCTGGCCACTTTCAGATGCAGGACATGTGAGGCAACTCTTCACGCAGCACCTTGGAGTTGGGAGTATTCTTTTCGGAGCTCATCACGGGAATTCACCACGGCACTCGGGCACTCACTACTAATTGCCAACACTTAAATGTACAAAACAACTCATCTCGAAGTATAAAACAGCGAGCGGAACAAACATAACTGCAAAGGAATACCGCGGCGAACGGACGCATTTCGTCTGCTACGTGCGGAAAGAGGAAAAAAAAAAAAAAAAAACGCACGGTCGGGTGTAGCCACGTGACTTCCGCCACTCCCGCTATCCTCTCCACTTCTCCGTTTCGGTTTCGGTTTCGCGCAGTTGCGTTTTTTGGCTTTATTAAAAAAATACGTGACTCTGTAGCAAAATATTAATTGGGTAGTCTTCCGACACCATAATGAATCGCCTGACGAAAAAGAAAAAAAAAATTTGGGGGGTGTCAGTGTCCCTTTAAAGATCTTCTGTTGGTGAAACAAGAAATAGCCGCTCCTTGCTTTCCCCTTTTTGCTTTTTTTTTAAATCTTTCGGGTTTTTGAGTTAAAGACCGACCTACGGAACCATTTTCCGCAAGGTAGGAAAATGCCCCTCGGGCCCCTCCTCTTCTCACCCTCTCCCAAAAGTCACGTGATGGCAGGGGCTTAAGCCGACACGAAAGAAGCCCCTGCCATCACGTGACTTTTGGGAGAGGGTGAGAAGAGGAGGGGCGCGAGGGGCATTTTCCTACCTTGCGGAAAATGGTTCCGTAGGTCGGTCTTTAAGACGCAAAAAAGTCCCAAATGCCTCTGGGCAGTACGGCATAGCCGGGCGTCACCTACCGAGGGGTGGAGCCTGTAGGTCGCGACAAAAAGGACAATCTTTGGAAGACTTCTGCTCGGGAATCCCCTTCCCGTGAGGCCAAGTGGCCAAGGTCAACGTGTCAGCAAGTTGGCCTAGTTAGACCCTCCAGTGGAAACGTATCCTAGCCCTCTCTCCCGCCTCTCGCACCCCAGTAAGAACGAAAGTGCTCATTGCTCGCTCGCATTTTACCGTGAACGGCCGAAACTTCTGTTTGCTGCAACCGTCCGCGCGTTGGCGAGTGGGTTTCTTTTTGCTTTGTTACTACGTTTTTCATAACTACATGACAATTCAGAACTACAGCGCGTTATGCCGATTAATTTAACTAAACGTTTTAATGCTCTTTGCCGTTTCAAACTTTGTGCTTGCTCAGTGCTGCGCATAAATTCTCGGGCGTAATTATAACTCTGAAAAGTAATGCTAAATATTGAGGTTGGTATTTCACCATACGGCGCCCCCGACTACCAAAATATTTAGTGCGAAACGTTGCTATCAGGATTGGTAATGGTCATCCGGTTAAAGTAGTTTATCCGTTTTTTTTTTGTGCTTTTATTTTTGTTTTCAGGATGTACCACGTCATGGAATTCGTGAATGCCCGGAAAAAATAGACTAAAGTCCATACACACCGTGCCTGCCTTCTGGGTACGGAACAGGAAATGTCTGTGGCCGCCTTTAAAAAATTTCAAACTGGTCCAAGTAGCAATTGTGTCCTCCTCGGACGCGGACTCCTCTACGTGGACAGCTCATAGGACAAGAATCATGTGTATTTGCGGTAAGTTCTGGTAACATAAAAAGATGCGAATAGTAGCGTACAATTCTCTAAGTATTATTAAATTTATTTTAAACATACGTGCAGCGGATTATACACCGGCTGTCCCCGAGTGCGAGAAAGCGATGAAGACGGCACGCCTTACCACGAACACCGTACAAGAGGGGTGCCAGCGACTCCGAAGCTGATGCCATGGATGACCTTCCAGATTTCCCTCTCAATAGGTAAATATCTTTCTTCTGCGCAGCTTTTCCCGTCTGTATCAGTTTCCCAATCACGCTTCACTTACACTAGTGACCATAAATGAGCAGCTTCTGACTGACCGTTCCTCGATGAGAAGCCGTTCATTCGTGGATAGTCTTGAGTATCTCATTTTGTTTATGGCAAGTAACCTGATTGTAAAACTTAATATTGCTTGGTTTTGCGGAATTCGAGCGCCTGCAAGCGCAGAGGATGTCGATAAGCGGCACAGTCAGAGCCCACTGCACCATGCAGAGGCCGGCACCAGCTGAGGTCTGGGTTCGCGCCGCCTTTGGCATTGACAAACTCCAGAAGAACAAGGTAAGGTGGAACATTTCGCGAAGCGAGGCCACGACACGCGTTGTGCAGATGTTTGGAGTTCTTTGCTTGTTTTATTTTTTTTTTTGTTTTTTTTTTCAAGGCGAGCACCTTCAGGGACACCGTCGGCGAGGCATTGTGACCTTTTTTAAGAATACGGCTTTGAAAATAAACAGTTCCAACAAAACCTCCTGTTTCTGTCCGTTGCATGCAATCCAATGGTTTCATAAAAAAAAAAAAAAAGCCTGGATTTACAAGGATGCCTCATATTTATGCATGTGCGTGAAATATCGCTTGGAGAAGTCTCGAAAGGTCGTTTTGGGGAAGTTCCTACAATGTTAACCACCGATGGATTGTCTTCAGTATAGACGTGCTTACAACGACCCATCGACGAACTGTAATTTCTAATGTCGTAAAACCGCGTTTTCAAGACGCCGACCCTACGTCCAATTACGACTTAATTTTTTTAGGCTACGTGTTTTCGACGGTCCGTCGACGTCTTTTACGGTCAGGATGTCGCAGAGACACGTCCCGAAGACGTTTTATTCACGTTGAGAGGAGACACAACGGCCTATTAAGACGTGCATGTGACCCCTAAAGAACGTAATATGGAATGTTTTCTCGACGTTCTGTGCACCTTTTCTAGCGGACATTTAACCTTCCCATCGACGTTAAAAGAAGTAGCGTCCGGACTTCTGACGTTGTACGTACGTCAAGTCCCAACGTTTTCGATGATCATTCGACGTCTATTATACGTTTATGTGTTGCCTGGGTAGGCCTCACCCTGAACCTGAACTCTTATTGTTTTTTTCACACAAAGAGGTTTTTGTATTGGGCATAAGTATTTATATATTGTCTTTAAAAAAACCAGTTCAACCTTCATTGTGCCGAGCAAGTTTTATTGAAAATAACATTAAACTAATCGTAAATAAAAATAGTTGAAGGTAGAGGGTGAGGGCCCTGTAAATATTAATTTTGTCCGCTCTCCTGAAAATGATTCCAACTTCCCTCTTTATTAGTTTTCCTGCTATGATACTCTAAATTGAGAGTCGAACATGAATTCATAAGGCGAATGAACGTTGATACGGGACACCCACTTGCATATTTGCGTTCTTTACTCTCAAAGAGCCACAGGAAAACGATAATACTATATTTTTATTTTACATTTTCACGCGCCAGGACTTTCAGAATGCAACGAACAAACTCAAGCAGCGCGCTACCCAACCTGCGGCCCACGTTTTCCAGGCAGCAACATTTTTTCGCAGCCAGCGTCTGCTTTGGCAACACGCGGGGAGCGATGTGCGCCGGGGCATTTTGTTAGTTGCGGGTTGCAGCCCTATGTAACACATAGAGAATGATCTTGGATAAAGTTGAGCGCTATTATCAGGTCCAAAGTGGGCAGGTTCATTAGACACCTTGGTCAATCGATTAGTCAGGCGCCAATTTATTGTTTTATTCATTCATTGGGCTGTAATTCCAGAGACAGACAAAAAAGTTGTTCACTCGTTCGACATCCTAGATAATTATCCTTACGTGCTATAGTGCTTCTGTTGGAGTATGAGATAGTAATTAATAATGATAATAATGGAAATAATTCTAATTGAAAAAAAATCTAAATGTGTCCAATAATAACACAAAATTTTACATAAATTGCCTCAGACGTCTATAAGTTTTATATGATTTTATATGTTGCCATGTCTATTGAAAACATTTTAAAAATATTTTGCATTAATAATTTCAATGATGATAAGAACTTTATATCAGATAACTTTTCAGCGCAGTATATCGGTCTCGTCAAAATCTTTGAAGGTTGTAGATGCGCAGGTGGTAATTCGTTAATTGAATTACATTTTTTTATGTAGTATTCAATGGCGGCCATATTTGCAAACTTTGTAATTGAGCGCGTGCTGAAAGCCCGCGTTTGTCAGACTTTTTTAGCACTATCCTAGCCATAAAGTTATTATAAGGCACGCTAGAGGTTCAACTGGAGCTAGTGTCTATTCGACTTCCGGGGATGCAAATTGGAGCAGGCAGCAACCACTCTACTTTTGCGGTGCTCCTGTGCATTTCTACGGAAACACGCGCGTACATTTTTTTCTTTTCGCCGGAAAATAATATGAATAACTTCTGTAATTTGGGTTGTACCGCATAGTATGTACCTTTATTATCACTGTAAAAGTAATTTCTTTAGTTACAATACCTTTCTTCACTAGTGAACGATGTTAAACTTGGCTATATTTATGGACCGAACCTCTGTTTCAAGCAGGTGTGTAAAAACAAGCGACGATTCTAACCAAAATAAAAATCGAGAGGAATGTAGTGTGTTCAATGTTCGCCAACATTCCGGTGATAGCCTCGTCCCACTAGAGCGACAAACACCGATTTTTGTCCGGCGACACCACAAAGTTCCGTGTCACTGATGCTGTCCCACTATAACGACCAACACCCGCGACAAACGCCGACAAGCGCCGACAAACGATCGACGACGGACGAGTTCTTGTATGTCGTTGGACGTGAAGCGCAGCAAGCAGTTGCACCGAAGAACATCTCTCGGAGACAAACTTATCCTCCTCGCCCGCTTGTGCCTTCTGTTGCCTCTCTCCCCACCCTTCTAACCTTCCTCCCGTTCCTCCCGTGGCTAGGTCCGCAGCTCGACCTTCAGATAAGATTTTGGCGGCCACTGATCGTTCTCGCAGTTCCCGTCCCTCGATTGCTCCTAGTGGTCGCGGGGTTTGCTTGCTGGCGGTCGTCTAGCGAAATTGGATTCGCCGTGGCTGGTCTTGCTCGCGAAAACTTGGAGCGTGAGGTGGTGCTTCAAGATGCCGAGGTCTACGCCCCTGCATCAGGATGGACATTGGATACACCCATGCTCGAGGATTGACCAGAGTAAGACCGCTCACCACGATGTAGGACACGACGTTTCGGCAAGCCATTCCGGCAGACGAGAGAGTTGTCATCGCGTTCTGTGATAATCGGGATGCCGTATTGTCCCCCCCAAAAAACGCCTGCCATCGAGCCTTCGGTTAGGAAGTTATGAACATACTCAAAATCGGTGTGAAATTCCGTGGCGCTCACCTAGAATGCTTCGAACGAGCCAAAAAAAGGAACGATTCGGGAATTCTAGTTCGAAAAAAGTTCGGTGTCGATTGTCACGACTGTTTGCGGGAAGTCGCCAACAGAAAACGAAGACAAGCCTGAAGCTTGAATCAAGAAATAAAATAATCGTCTCCACTTTCACCGTATTTGTCGGCACGTTTTACGCCCAAAGAGCAAAACACGAAAACCGCGTCGCCAGACTCTGTCTGTATATTTTGAAGTGTTTTGTTGACAACTCTAGTCCCACTAGGAAACAAGTTTCCTCGTCCCCGTGTTCTGCGTCGAGCTGGGACGGCGGACTCCAACAAACAGGCTCTCTGTCGGTGTCGTCTATCGCTCGTTGTCGTGTGTCGCTGTCGTTTGTTACTGTTTGTCGCTGTAGTGAGACGCGGCTATGACGCTTATATATTGCTAAACACCAGTCCAGCTGCTATATGAAAACGACTCTGTCGTACATCTTTGCAAACAGGTAAAAACATTAAAAGCGTAAATAATAAAGTATGTGGGCTACGCAAGTTGACACTTTTTAATATTTTTTTATGCCGGGCAGCTTTTATTGGGCACATGTTTTCTGGCGTTTCCCTATTTTCAAAGACTTCGAGCGTGCGGGTGATGTTTCGAACGCAAAACAAGCATCTTCGCACAAATGCACGAGCAGAGATAATATAGCTATACTTCCATTTATTGCAAGTCGACTATAATACTTGGCCTTAACTTTATTTTGAACATCTACATGCACAAAAGCTACTGATCTAGTGTTACTGCGTAGTTCTTAAAGGGATACTACAACGAAATTTCGGCGCTCATTTTTTGGTCTATATCTGTTCAAAAGAGCAGTATCACATGGAGCATACCGATATCTTGTTAAAAAAGTCACGAAAAGGAATTTTAAAACGAATTAAACGATTAGCAAAGAGCACCTGGTGGATGTCGCTAACGCCTCGTTTGTAATGCTCGTCTAGGAACCTTGACAGCTAGTGACGGAGGTTGTCTCGCCTCCGGCCACGACGAGAGAAGGGGGGAAGGAGGAACTCCCCTCTTCCCGAGAATCCCTTTTGTGTGTCGCAGAAGTCGCTATTGTCCCCCTACAAGATTATAGAAGATTAACCCGTCACTCAAAATTCGTACAAAAGCAGCCGCTTCGGTGGCTGGAACGACTAGGCCATCCTCTCGGCGTCAGCCTCGCCGTAGCTTTGCTCGTCTCGAGACGACCTACGTCACGATTGCGTTGGATGTCACGTGCTCTAAGCTGGGCCTTCTCCGAGCGCTTGCCAGAGTGGGCCGTTTATAACGAAAAATACAGCCACCAGGATCAAAATACAAACGTGCGATTGTCATTTACGGATATTGTGGATCATATTCAACCTATTTTTGAACACGACGGGAATATTTCAAATTTCGTTGAAGTATCCCTTTAATGTCTCTCTTGGTTTTTCAGATGGCCTTCGATCGTTTGACATGTAAATCCTACATGCAGAAAAGAACCGACGTCGCGTTCGCGCTAACAGGATGCATGAAGCTGTTTTAGCACTGTGCTTAATACCATGAATTTGAAAGACAAACACTGTAACTGACCAATATGTTTCTTTACTTGACCGAGCATTGTTTTAAACTATTTATTACGTTGCAATTATTCGTAATATTTGGTGTCATATAATAGAGCGCAGATAAAGAAAAAATACACTCGCTTTTCCCAGTAGAAATGCACCGGAAGTCAATTTTCCACTGGCCGCTGTCTACTTCAATTGGCAGCTAAAACCCCTGATGTGTTTGCGTTTTATTTGACTCGGCACACTAGCGCCAGTTGAACTCAGTTACTCGAGCTCCCACCAGTCGGCGCGCCCTGCGCGCTTTCCGGGCCGCCATGGCCGACTTTCAATTTCTCGCCGTGGTTCCGCGTTGTGTGCTGCACCGGGTACCACCGGAGCTTTGTTTTCGCGTTCTTTTACGTTCCGCGTTGAAATCGTGTGTTTTCTTATGGTCTATTCGATATTTGGGCTTTATTTAATCATTTGATATATATATTTTAACATAGCTATTGTATTTTCTTACTTATGGAATGGATTCGGACAGCGAATGGATCGGCGATACAAGATTGTGGCCTAGGCTTTAAAGGGATACTGAATCAAGGAATTTAGTGTCCATAATAAGTGGCGCACGTTCTTTCCACGAGCCAGCAGCCGCCGGTGTGCGCGAGCACACGCAACTAAAATGACGTCAAAGACCCCCATTCGCGGTTAAGATGACAGTGAAATGTATGGGCTTCGGGCCAAAGGAGAATAAAGACAAGTTTTTCATCTACACAGTGGTGCCTGGTGTAAAAGGTATGCGATTAATTGGTCTAACAAGCACGTAGCCTTCACTTGTAGAGATGAAAAGCCTGTCTTTATTCTCCTTTGGCCCGAAGCCCATGCATTTCACTGTCCTCTTAAGTGCGAATGGAGATCTTTGACGTCACTTTCGTTGCGTGTGCTCGCGCACACCGGCGGCTGCTGGCTCGTGGAAAGAACGTGCGCCACTTATTATGGGCACTGAATTCTTTGGTTCAGTTAAGGGCAACGTTATTAGATTAACTCAGTTACGGAACTGTTCATAGACGCTGCATGCACGAACAGTACCCCCCCTCACTCACCACGACTCGCCCAGATTCGCTCGACGCGCCGCCGGACGGCTGCTTTGGTAACTGAATCGGGATACGTTCGTTTCAACGTCACTAGAAACGTAAAAACCAACGAAAAAAACTCTTTTTGTAGTAACTTTTATTGGAGATTAGTACAAAATGGGGGCGGGTGGTGTTTTCTAAAATTTTTAGTTTTCAAGGTTTTGCAGCACAATTAATATTGTTTTTATACAACCATGCCTCAGCGGGGATTTCAGGTAGCGCGTCCCGACCTAGATGCATTTTAACCGTGGGGGTATTTCGCGGCGCGTCCACAAGGGAGACGGGGGTGGAACCCCTGTAACCCGATTGAAGCCAAAAATAGATGTCACGTGCAGTTCGTAGAGTGACCGCTGCGGGAGAAATGGCGGCGTTGTGATCGCCATTTGGCGCTTCAGCTGTGCTCTTTAGAATGCACAGTTATGAAACGAAAATATAGATCGCGCTTCGAACGACTCTAGGCGGATTGAGGTGAGTGAGGGGGGGTACCCCTCTCCGCGGGAGTTCCACAACTGAGGAGGGGTATTCACACGAGGGAGAAATCCCGGGGATTTCTCCCCGGCACGCGCTCCTCACGAGATGAAAACGCGAGGCTTTTGCACATCGCAAAGCCTGACGTTTTCGTCATGGGATGCGCGTGCCGGGGAGAAATCCCCGGGATTTCTCTCTCGTGTGAATACCCCTTTACCTTTTTGTCGCTAATAAAGGTCAGTCAACACCATTGCGACATATGCAAATTTCAACTGACGCAGTAAGGCTATCACAGTCGTGCTTCTCGCTGCATGTGCGCCCTTGCTTCCGTAAAGCCGAACCCCATGTAAGCGATTTAGCAAGCGACGAGAGTCAGCGACGAGCGACGGAGATTTCTCAGTGTTGCCCGTCGCGTCGCTTGGTTTTGGAATTTCTATAGAAAACGTCACTCACTCTCTTAATCGCTTACTCTTGTCGCTTCCACGCGGTTTGCTTCGTCGCGCGACTGACTGAGCGACAGCGATGCGAGTCGCTTGTCTCGTCGCTCGCCAAATCGCTTACATGCGGTTTATACTTAATTTCGATGCACACAGCATTGAACCATTGGCGCCTCGATATTAAGTATAAACCACACGCAAGCGATTTGGCAAGCAACGAGACAAGCGACGGCGACCCGCTTCGCTATCGCTCGGTCAGTCGCGCGACGAGGCAAACCGCATGAAAGCGACGGGAGCAAGCCACCAAGACGGTGAGCGACGTTTTCTAGAAATCCAAAAACCGAGCGACGCGACGGGCGACAGTGAGAAATCTCCGTCGCTCGACGCTGATTCTCGTCGTTGTCGCCGTCGTTCGTCTCGTCGCACGCTGAATTACTTACATGCGAGTCGGCTTTACGGAAAAGATGTCTAAAGCTCTCACATGCCGCGAGAAGCACGACTGCGATAGCCTTACTGCGTCAGTTGAAATTTCCATGTGTCGCAATGGTGTTGACTGTCCTTTATTAGCGACAAAAACGTAAGAATGTGATGAACTTACATGGTCTCTGAAGCCTAGGCCATAATCTTGTATCGTCGATTCATCCGCTGTCCGATTCCATTCACTAAATAAGAAAATAGAAAAGCTATGTTGAAATATAGATATCAAATGATTGAATGAAAGTTCGAAATCTCGAAACGACCTTAAGAAAATACACGATTTCAACGCGGAACGTAAGAGAACACGAAAACAAAACTCCGGAGGTGGCCGGTGCAGCACACAACGCGGAGTAACGGCGAGAAACTGAAAGTCGGCTATGGCGGCAGGGTCACGTGACGTCAAGATGGCGGCGCCCCTAAAATGTTGCTTGAAAGGGTCTATACTCCATCTCATGAATTGTGGGCTGTAGAGGAAAAAGCACAGGCGCAAGCGCGTGGCTTTCAGATTTGCATTTCTTTCACGAGCACTCGCGAAAGGAAAGCAAGCCTGAAAGCCATCTGCTCTCACCTATGGCTTTGCCTTTGCCGCACACAACTTCTGAGAGTTTAGCGCACAATATGGTCATTCCATGGTACGACGGGTGTTGCGCGCACTAGCTTTTCCTGCCTCTTGGCACAAATCAGCTGAAACACTTTGGACAATCCTAAAAACTAGTACTCTTCATGTCCCCTAACCCCCACTTGTCGTGCAATTACGGGCCACGTGAACGGTAATCATTTTATGTAGGCGACACACTTTATTAAATATGTCGTTTCTATACAGTTTCACTGCGGGATAGAGAAGACGTTTGTTGTCGTTCCCGCGAAGTGGCAGGGGGGTGGGGGGGGGGGGGAGGGGGGGGAAGGGGGGGGGGGGGAGGACGGAACAGAACAAAAATGGTAAAAGAAGAAAATATTAGGATTAGGATTGGTGAGAGGGTGAAAGAGACACGGAGGTAGAATTAACTTTTCCCAAAATGTTAGTACGTGTTTCCTTTTTCTTTCTTTCTTCTTGGTGCTTCTATACAACAAGACAAGGCAAAATTTTTGAACGTTTTTTTCTGTTTCATCATTGGTTGTGTGGTTGTAGAACGTTTTCGGGCAGAAGAAAGCTGGGGAAAGCAAACGAACTTGAACGCGAGAAACCAGTCATTTCGACTGAGTCGCCATGGCAGTTTCTTTCAACTTTCAACTGTTATGACCGCTGTTTAAATATCCAATGTCGAAAAACATTAGATATTAAAAAAAAGTTGTATTCGATGTCGAAAAAAAAAGTTGGATCCTGGGGTACATGCAGGGTTCTGCGGCGCGAGATATTGCTACACGGGCTTTGAGATGCGGTTCGTTAACATACTCGGTTATTGATCGCCCTTCCACCCTTTTTTTTTCTAAGCCACCAATCTTCCGTAATGACTGAGAAATGATATTCTCAATTTAAGCATCTTATCACGTAAAGAGATGGTAGATGAAAGACCGCAAATGAGAAAATTTCCATCTATACGCACGGTGAGAAGTGTGTCGACACCAGCTTTCTCTAATTTAACGCAAAAAAAAAAAAAATCTCGCTAGGATTTTAGTTTTTTGTCAAACCAGGAACATGAAAGGACAGCGGCAATTTGTATTTTCCACCTCAGCAGGCCATCCGCCCTTACTGCGGAAAGTATAGTCGACCCTTTCACTTCTCGCTCTTTCCCGTTTTAGAGCGTGATTATCCGGGAACCTAAAGGGTAGCTTGGGAGACGCTCTTGTCACACACGTTGGCTCAGAAAGTGGAAGACAGGCTCCGGGGTCCGGGCACGAGCGGCCGACGCTGGGCAGAGTGGGTTACAGTCCTCTCGGAAATTGCCGACATCGATTTGCGCTCCGACCGTGCTAACAAAATGGCTTCTCTCTATTTCGATTTCTTTATTTATTATTCGTGCTCGTTTTCAACGGCGTCTCTAAATGGACCCTAGGGTTTCAAAAGCGGTGTTCCGGTTGCTTAAAGAGAGCTCTCGAACTTTAAATTGACCAATTTTAAGACAGAAATGAAAAAAAAAAAAAGGATGATGAAAAGTCGGGATTAAAAGTAAGGGCTCAAAATAGAGAATAAGTTATTTCCGTCGCTTAATTTACATCTCGAAACGGGAAGAAAGTAATTACCGCTGAGCTCTCCACTTAAAACTTCTCGAGAATGCGGATCTCGAAAGTTTGGAACTACGGGTTGTGAAAAATGCCTCCTTTCGGCGCTTCAACCGTTGAAATGGTTACGACTTTCAAAATTAACTTTCATACATAATAGAGTCTTAAAACATCGCAAGATGCGATGCGTAAACTATACCGAAAATATTATTGTCACGCCGAAATACTCTACGCTTTTTTTGTTATTGTCTTATACATATTTTTTAAGCCTTTACTAATCTTTTATGTGATTCAATGTAGCCTTGTTGTATTTCTTTACCATAAAGGTTGAAAACTCGTTCCGGATAATGAGTAAATCAATTAATAAATTGGCTCAAGTTTTAAGCGGCTCTGCATGAATAATGACCGATCTCACAACCAGTTTCAGTACGCCATCGCTGCCGGCATGCACCCTGGGAACTGTATGTAGTCTTTCCGCAGGCGCGGCAACCGCGCTGACGGTCCGTGCCAGCAGAGCACGAAGCGGCCCTAACTGTCTCGTGAACGGGCGCCTGGAACTATATTTGTGGCGGCGTTACGCATATGAGGAACGCTTAGTGAGATTGGTCTATTGCAACGTTCCGCGTCCACAATCGCTTTTTATAATCGCGGATGCGAGGCGGGAAGTCCAGCGTGTTTTCCACATACGAATTGCATAGCGAAAGAAAAATCCTCGAGAGTAGGGGTAAATATTGGGACAACACAACGGGGAAATGTAGTAGACCGTTTCCGCAGCCCGCTAAGCACCCGGATAGCGCTCCGTAATCCGCCACAGGACCTTGAACTATGCAGATAAGGCTGGCGGCGCGCATGCGCAGCTGCGGCGTTTTCTTCAGGGATACCGTAGCGGAGGAGAAAAAATGGTCTACTACAATTCCCTACTAAGTGCAACAAAAAAGACGTTGTTCATACAACCGGCCGGAAAGTTCGAAAGATGAGTTGGTTAATTGGAAAGTTAAATGTCTAAAGAAATGTCTTGTTTGCTGCGTACCATCGCCATTATCAATAAGCAGCAAAGGTTTATTGAACGCTGAGCTATCCACCTGTAATAAGTGAATTAAACGCAGAAAGCACTAAAATAAGAAAAGACACAGTTTCTACTGTTCCTTCGTTCATCCTTTTTGTGTCTCAAGCCTTTTCGTTGTGCCAGGTACTTAGGATTACGCGCGTGTAGAGCACGAGACGGCACGAACCACCTCGTGCACTGCAACCTGCCTCCTGGGAACTGAAGTTACGGCGACGTCACGCATTCGCCGAGCGCTTGGTGAGATCGGTCTATTAGTTAAATGTTCTCGATAAAATTCACGCTTTCAAGTACCGCCGATTATCGTTGTCAAAACGTGCAAGACACATGCCGCGAGCGGGTGCTTCGCCGCCATTCGCTTCCAAGGGCCACTCATTTCAGAGCTGCGCTTCCATTTGCTTCCAAGGGCCGCTCATGGCACGGGCCTCGTGCACTGGCGCATGTGACGCTACTTGCAAGACAAATACATTCAGGGACTTTAGTATTAGTTGGAGCAACTGTATAGGCTCCGCTTGCGGAGCAGGATATCGTAATGGTGCTTCCAGGGCGGCCATGTTGGATCCAAGGCCGCACTGCGGGAAGCGACCGTCGCTTCCGCAGGAGCCCAGGATGCGCGGATGGCGTGACTGTGAGGCGGCGTACTGCGGCGTGCGGAGCAGAGAACATATAGTGCGGCGACACGCCCTGCGTGCGCCGTCATTCCGTCATTTGTCTTCTGCTTTCTGTATGCTTTCGGTAGAATGCAGTAGCCGACAAAAACGTCGTCCTCTTGCAAGCTATAGTTAGGCGTTGTTGTCTGGTCCGAAGTGCCCGGATGTTCCACTCAAGTATCAAGCCGCGAGCGCCGCAGACACGAGCTACGCAATCTTCCTCAGTGTCGTCTTCTTCCTGGACTTTGAAAACAGGTTTTAAAGCATCGCTCGCGTTATAAAACAACGCGATTATACTGTATCCAGTGGCTACACATAATGTTGAATGGTCAAGGAACATTCCAGTTTGTTTTATTTTAGTGTAGGATGTATATTTCGCAAACGCAAAGCGAGAACCATGAGCCGCCCGAAACTCGACGCCTGCAAGGTCGCTTTCCCGCATGAGTGTTGAATCCAGCTCGGTGCACGTGACCGCCTCTCCGCCAATACGGACTTGGCGGCGGAAGGAAAAGGAACGCGATACTCTGGCGCTGCAAGCAGAGCCTATTCACCGCATTCGGTGGGAGTTGGTACCACGAGGGCGCCACAGTATTTGGTGCCCCAGTAGACGTCCGGTAGTGTATTTATTTTTTCTTCAGTAACACACAGCGATCGGAAAAGAAGATTTTCCTTCGGAGAGGTACCTGTATTAGGTTTGTAAGAACCTGCGCGCTTTGTAGAACGTAGTACAAATAACAAAAGGATGTGTGACAAGAGGAAAAGAAGAGGAAAACCGGAAGCGCGCAGGGGTCCGCCGATAGTGGGCGGCAGCGAGCTTGTTTGCAAACAAACATCGGTGAATACAGCTACTCTAGAATTGGTTATGGTTCCCTCTCGTGACGTCATTACCTTGAGAACAACAAGTTCGGTAGGTGCTGGTAATGAGCATGGTGGAAGCCTGAAATTATAGCGCTCTGAAAACAACACTGGCAACAGCGTCAAAATTGAAGTTTTTATATTCCTCTTACTTCCGTCGGCGATAAGTCCTTTGTTGACGTCATAGTCTGCATTCGGCCAATCGTGGCAGGCCGACCACAGCGACGCTTTCGATCACTCACGTCGTTACAGTATTTTCTTTTATTAGAACGTTTTTTTGTTGTCATTTTCTCGAGGAGATCGAGTCACTGCGCTCTTGACACTCAAGGTTGTAAACTTCGCAGTTGCGTTTTGAAAATAATCTTTTGAATCTTCTGACCGGACCCCAATCGATAACAACAAAAACAAAATTCGAATGAGATGCATCTAATCGGTATAATGAAAACGAATCTCTGACCCAATCGATAACAATAAAAACAAAACTTGAATGAGAATTTCTACAAAAAAAAAAGAACAGTATAAATTGGATTATAGAACAGAAAATCTAACTGGATTTCTTGGTGGAAACCTGAAATCCAGTTTGCAAAAAATTGTTGTCAAACTGGATTTCAGGTTTCCACCAAGAAATTCAGTTGGATTTTCTGTTCCATTATCCAGTTTATACTGTTTTTTTTTTTTTTTTCAGTAGGGAATTGTGTGATCGGAATACTGAAAACGAATTTCTGATCTAAAATAACAACTACAATGTTGAAAAATGGAGCATGTGACATTTAGGATTAAAATGCACAAAAAAGCGCACGAGTATTAAACAAGCTATAAAATCAAAGTGATCGTGCAAAAGTGAAATATTCCAGGTGGATCTAAAGTATGCACTGTACTTGTATCACTCGGGTCACGTAATTTTGATCGTCTGAGTTTAAACGAGGTCCGAACGAAACAGGTCACTAGATAGACGCCGCGAAATGTGCACTGAAAAGAATAATAAAAAAGGAAGATTAAATAAAGTTTAATGTTTTTGTCTGAGCCAAAGACTTTAAGTAAAAGTCCATGAAAGGAAATCTCTAATCAAAAGCATTCTAATTAACTCGCATTTTATTAATAGATAATCTTTAATGTCACTTTTATAAGTAAAACATGCATAAAAAAGTCCGGCCTAAAAAAAGTGGATTAGAGATGCAAAAGAGTTAATTTTAGTTACTGGCTCATCTCGATAGAATATTCTTTTATTAACATCATTTTCATCATCAAGCAAATGATCATTTCATTTATTTATTAGCGTAAAACAGCCATACAAACGAGAGACTGAAGTTAGTGAGGTAAAAAAAGAAACTGAAATAGAGATAAAAAGAAACGCAAAGACCCATTTTTTTATCGTTAGTTGCTACTTTAAAGTTTCCAGGGTCGCTAAACTCGTCAGACACAACTTTCTTCGTGTTATGACATAGCAGGGGGAGGAGCCGAAAGATTGCAGCGAAGTTTTCTTTTCTCACAAACCCGCAGATCCGTTTATCGTCGTGACGTTTCTCATTGCAACGGCGAAAAATCCCTACTACTCCCTAGGCGCCGAGCTAGAGCAGCACGAGAAAGCACGCGGAGACAAACGTGGTTTGTATACGTATAATGTCACGATGACGATTATCAGCTGCGACCGGTCTCTAAAAAGCACAGCGGAGGCTTGGGTAATTGCATTCTAAAATCAACACCGTCAAAGTTGATAGTCTGATATCGTTCTTATTTCCGCCGATAAAGCAGAATTTACTAAAAAAACGCCCCTGTCGTCCCGTTTATTTATCTCGGCCTTTGGAATTTGATCAGAGTGTAGCCCGACGTAGCTAGGTCACTACCAGCCGAGTAGCATTGTCTATCTTTGGACGGATTTGGCTTCCGGGCAGTTGTCCCCCATCAGCGGGAGATAAAATTATTTTATGATAGACTTTTAAAGATTAGCCAAACTGGGATTAATTCTGCGTTCATCAACTGAAACAAGATAAATGTCAGTTTGTCAATATTGACGGTGATGTTTCGAGAACGCGAGGATACCAAGCTTTCATCGTACACAACCAAACTTTTCACCGACGACTCAAACACGCACCATCAAATTTGTCGTTCACAACTGATCATCCTGACCCTGACGTCAAAGTTATGAACTATAAAAGCACGTCACTGAACGCGCCTGCCCGCAACGAGCCCTGGCACCAGCCTTTCGGTTGAAATTCTGTCATGGCCGCTCGTAAGTTCGTGGAACGCGTCCCGTTTCACTTCCAGATTTTCTAGAACCATAATTTCGAAAATTGCACGCTGTGCTGTTCCTCGTCATCGCTCAGTTGGAACGCCTCTAAACAGGATCGTCGAAACAGAAGAACGGGGAGGGGGGCGATTCACCCCCCCCCCCCCAAGTGGCGTCGAAAAAGGGGGCGCAAAGGGCATAAGGGTGTAAGGGGGGGGGGGATATCGCCCCAGCCCCGGACTATAGCATTTCAGAGAGTGATACTAAAAAAAAAGACAGACGTTTACAGTTCTCTGTAATGTCGAATTAAAGCGCAGCTCTTGAGGAGGAGGAGGGGAGGGTATGCCCCTCCACCCCCCTCCTCCTATCCTGCTCGCCTCTCATTTAGCGGGGAAACTATATATAATTGGAGTTAAAATCACGTGACGTCAATTTCCCCGCTAAATTTAGTGAAAAAACGTCCCATAATGCAACGCGCGCGCGGTTACGCCGACGGCGACGCCGCTCAAGCTCGAAACGGGCGCATAAGAGTTGCGCTCTAAAAATTCGGGGGAAGGGAAATCCCCCTTCTTCACAACTATCACCCTACCCCCTCTTTCTCTCTCTCTCTCTCCCGAACAACTTCTACGGCGTAGAAGTTGTTCCCCTATTTGAGTGTGTGTTTGTGTTGGTTATTCCTGTCTGTTCCCCTTTGCCCGGCTTTTTCTCGCCATCCCCCCTCTCTCCCTTATCTCTTAGACCTTTCCGACGTCTCTATACACAACGCCTGTGGGTGACCCCGGTGGCGTTGTTGAAAATGGCGGAAAATGAGCTCTAAAGCCGCGTACACCGCGCACGGCTCCACAATATCACAAAGTTTAATCTTCGCCTCGATTCCGAAGCGAAGATTTTGGCCTCAAATAACTCCTTCCCAAAGTTGTGAAACGTCACTTTGTCGCCAGCAATAACTTCCACAAACGACGATCTTGTGACGAGAAAGTTCAGAGTATTTACAGCCCGCTTAGGTACAATCTACGTTTCATTGACTCTATCGCGGCGTAGGGATATAGGGACACGCGGGCGCGACGTCATCAGTGCAGCCGTTCAATCGGCTGGCCCCACGGTGTTGCTCGCGCGCGCTCCGATGAATTTTGCTACAACTTTGTGCCTAACATTCTCGCTGCAATTTGAGCACCGAGAGAGCTTGGATGATTGACATCTCGACCCGCGTGACGCCAACGTCGCGAGAGTCCCAATCAGGACGCTCTGCGAACTTCGTGCCTAACTTTGTGTTTGACGAGTTTAGCGACCCAGGAGGCCCCTTCAGGAATTTTTTAAGCAGCCTGCACCTGCTGGGTGCTGCTCTGTTCTTACTGGAGCACCGCTCATGGCACCCACTTGACCAGCGGCTCTGTCATAGCCTCGCTTCGAGGTCCGTTTGTTGCGCTAGCGTAGCCGTCACCTAAGTACTGAGGCAGCTTCCTCTAAAAACAGACAGATCTCGGAAAATACCCCTTAGAAGACAAGGCGCGCGCCTTCGCCCCCTCCCCTGCCCAGTAAATATCACCTCGACGGTGTCTCAAGTCTGACCCAAATATATCTGAGTTACTCCGGCGCAGAGCTGCGGCGTAGAGCCGTGTAAAAAAAGAGTTTGGTCAATAGGAGGTGAGGGCAGAGCCAGGGCGTGCAGCAGACGAAGAAAGAGGTCTTGACATGCGCTCTTGGCCAGTCCAAAGCCGAAAAGAATCCCCGAGCGGTGGTAGTAACAGTTTTAATCATATATATATGGTTTTAATAAACGCGTGAGAGTTAACTGTCTGTAACCCTTCATAGGTGAAAATAGGGTACACGTGATGTTTCGATTATGATGATGCAGAAAGATGTAAGAAACGAATGTGCCGCTCGAACTCTGTTTTGCTCAGACAGGGTGTGACCGCTCGGACGGAAGATTCCCGGCCCTCAGCGCATGGCACCATATTTTCAGTCACCGAGAGTCACTCCGATGCCCTTATTAATTTCGTTTCTCGCGACCACCGCCAGAATAATATTTCCGGCTTTCGGTTGGCCACCATCGAATTTGTGAAGACGCCATGAAACACGCCCAGCACAGTTTCGGCCAATCGCGTCTCCTCATTTGCCGCCTATACTTCCCGATGTATGGCCGAACTCTCTGGATATACGGTTTTGTTCCGGCGTATCGTGTCACGTGACAACACAGATGGAGCAACGCTGGACGCGGGTAGGTTCTCGAATGCCAAGGTACAAAACCCTTGCCATGAAGCACCGTGCGACCAACGATGACGTCATGCACCGGCCTTGTCTCGTAGGTCGTATCGCTACAGCAGCCTCGGGAATTCGGGGCACGCGGGTCTGATGGACGTGATCGTCGATGACCCGACTTTGACATATCCCTCCCGCCCCATTCGTACGAATCATTTGAGCTCTCGAGAGGCATAATGCGATACCCACGATGAATTCGCCTCGTCGCGTCCGAGCAGCTTGCGAAGAGACAGCGAAAGATATTAGATCAAGTGTTTTTTTTATGGAAAGCTCTCGAAGCAGTTGGCACGTTGAATGCCGGAGCAATCTCTCACGCGTGTCACCATCCATCTTGGCGTTCGCCATGCGTGACCTGACTGCGGAAATTAGGTCGAGTCCTCGCCAGCCTGGTTCGAGCTAAGGTAACTGGATCGTGGGAAAGTGGTGCGAAGCTTCCCGTATGGTCGCCATTTTTGGCTTATGAAAGGAGAAATTTCTCTTTGACCTCTCCATTCTTGGTGGGCCGAACTGAATTCACCGGTGACGGATAGCTTTATAGAGACATTTCTTGTATACCAAGATTTTGCTACCTAAACACCGGCAAAAAGCGAGCGTTCATCCACCACCACATGCCGCTGTGTCTGTGCTTGGAGGCATTGAAAAATAATTTTACCGTTCTGAAATAGGCAAAAAGAACAATATAATTGAATGAGATTCGTAGAGACGTCAGGATAAGTGGATTACATACACGGTACCAATGACGCTTATACGAGGGGCGTTCATAAAGTTCGTATTATCGGCACACAAAATTGAAAACAATGGAACAAAACAGGCATCAACATGAGCGCGAGTTCCTCTAGTTTCCGCACAGTGTAAACATCGCATGCTATAATAGCTCGGAACGCCGCTATGGAGTCGAAACAAAAGTGGCCCCGCCCATCGGTACCAAGCACATGCAGTGATTCGTTTTCTTCATTTGAAGGGAAGCAATGCCAAGGATATTCATTCCAATCTGGGAGTGTTGTTCGGGGACAACGCCCAATTTATGACACTTTGGTTAAATGGCAGAGACGCTTCCAGTGTGGCCAAATAAGAGGAAAGCATTTCAAGGACGGGGACAAAGTGATTGCTGAAGTGGAGCGATTCCTGAACCCTCAAAACGAGGAGTTCTATAACAATGGCCTCCGGCATGTGGTGCATCGCTAGAAAAAGTGGGTAACTTTTGGTGGCGAGCGTTTAGAGAATGTCTCAACTCCTACTCGAGTTTGATTGCTGAATCTCTATTTCTTCGTGACAATAATACGAACCTCATGAACGCCCCTCGTATTGGCGAGGAACGCCTTCAGTTCGATGAAGCTCCTTGGTGATCTTGGTGCGACTGGATTAGAACGGCACTCTAGAAGCTACGAAGTTTTGAAGGGGACTAAACGGCGATTTCCATAGCAACGGAGACCGATTATTCAATCGCCTTGCGAGGCTAATCGGTCGTCTGTGTGTTAGTATTTCTTCGTGTTCGGCTAGCACGCAGGGAAGGCAATGGCGCTACTTCCCCAAAATCCAGTGACTTTATCCCTTTCCAAAAGGTTGGTCAGCGGTATCACGCTCCGGTTCAAAATCCCGTTTCATTACGAAGCGCCTTCTTAGTCGACAGCAAACTCTGCCGTATAATGCCTGGAGCGCGCCTAAAACTGATCGTGTGTACCACACCCACCAAAAAAGGGGTCCCTCCATTTCCTCCCGATAACTTCATAGAAGTGCGACGCTGTCGCCGGTCGCGATCCTAGCGGTGTCCCAGCAGTGGTGGTGGATGTAGCCGACGCCTGTTCTGCCGCAGATCACTCTCCTGCTTGACAGTCCACGGTAACTTCGTCAACCAAGAGTTATAGAGGCCCCGCGACGACAGCGACACTCGCGTTCGCTCGGTGCGCCCTCTACCGAAACAGCCACCAGGATCGCGGCGTCCGACAAGATGACAGGCCGGCCTCTGTGACGTCATTTGTCGACGATTCGACGCAACCTTTGACGTATGGACGGGATAGAGGGCTAAACACACCAGTCGGGCACCGTACTCTGGCAAAACGTTTGGCCGTCATGGCCCGAGAGACGGAAGCCCCATGGCGACAGGCGACTTCCTTCTTCGTCGTTCCCTGGCCCCCGGAATGCGCGCCCAAAAGCCCGCTGCTTTGGCCCTTCTGTTATCGGCGACATGTCGTTCTGGGCTTGCGCACATCCGCGCGTTTTGCAAGCAGCCGCGAGGAGATACGTTATACTGGTTTACTCTTATGCCGGTCTAGTGTAGTCCTCAATTATATTGACACGTAATGTGTTAGAGGGCTGGGATCCCCGAGGAACGTGTGACGGAACGCCACGGAAACCGCTGCAAAATGTGTAACGGAGAAAGCTAAATTGAGATGAAGGAACAAAACTCTAAACGCGCCCTAAAGGGAGTCGAACCCACGACCTCACCATTGTGAGTTCGGCATTCTACCATTGGGCCAACTGGTGGGGTAAATTTTTGTTTCTTTATTGATCGTAAATTAGTCGGCCGACATCAAGCAATACTTCGTCTCACCTTAGCATGGACTATTGCTAGCCACGCATGCTAAAAGCGCGAGCTAGTTGCTTTGTATCAAGCGTCGGTGGCTGCACGAGCGCTCGTGCAGAGAGTGTTCCAGTCAGGGCAGTCAAAGCTAGCCACTCGCGCTTGCACAACCTTCGCAGTTCGTCCACGCTAAGGTGAGATAAAGTATAGCTGACTTTGCCTCCATCAGGGCGTTCGCATCCAGCGCTCGGCATTCACCTTCGTATACAGTTTATGGGAAGAACAAGAAATCCAAGACGTGCCCACCATCTTATAAGAAAAGACAATGTTTTGAAAAGAAAAAGACAGTTTATAACAAAAGAAAATCGGGAAAAACTGCACTATCTATCCTAAGCCCGGAAGAATGCTGCAAAAACATACTTTGTGTAGACGGACTTCATCTGTGAAACCATGATAAACCAAGCATTTCTTTTCGCCGCTGCTTCGGGTTTTGTTTTTGAATTCCCTTGGATCCGAGTACAGTCTCAGCTTGGCGCAGGGAGCTTTGGGAGCAACAGGGAACTTAGCCTTACCCATCGAGAGACCGAGGGATGTTTGTTATGGCTCCCGGCCAATCACTGGGTACGGGTCTGTCACGTGGGTACGGCATTGCTTGGCCCGCTTTAATACGCGTAATTTTCTTGACGTTCTATATTCCAAAGGGACCCCCTAGAGTTCCTGTATAGGCTCCCTACGGGAGCCAGAGTTGCGCGTTTGATTCCACATGCCGCGTGCCGCCCTCGCCGCTATTCGCCGAGATCCGATCACGTGAGGAGCCGTATCAAGTGTCGTGCAGCAAAGTAGACGTTGCACGCGCCCCGGCGTACGTTCCCAAGCTTTTGAGCCCGCCGCGCGCCTCGAACGCGCGGCGCTGCTATTCGCCGAATTCAGTCACGTGAGGAGCTGGATCCACATGCCATGCGTGAACACGCAACTCTGGCTCCCGTAGGGAGCCTATACAGGAACTCTAGGACCCCCGAAACAAGGGCGCCCTGCAGTGGCAAACAACTGCACATAACGTACTACATCCCTTTCGTTCTGGGTAATAGTGTCCCAAAAACCATTTTGTATGCTTAAGGGTGTTACATGAAATTACGGGGTTTTCGCCGCAAAAATAAAGTACGCATGCGCTGAACGGTCGTTCTCCGCCCAAATTTAGCGCTAGAGGTTCGAACCAGGTGCCAAATTTTCAGAACTAACCGTTACCTTATTCAACAGGAAGAAGTGATTTTCTAAAATTTTTCAATGGGAGCATCTTGCCGACGGAGCCCTCAAAGACATGGAGCTGAATGGCGCCAGTGAAAAAAAAAATGGCGCCATTTTCACGTCGAAAATTTCAGAAAATCGTTATAACCGGAAATTAAGATTACGGTTAGTTTTAAAGCTTTGGTATCTGGTTTGGACCGGTAGTGCTACATTTTGGACGGAGATTGCGCGTTGAACAACCCGTAACATATTAATCCCTGCGAATTTTTGAGGAGTCACGTTTTGCATGACGATTATATGCCACAATTACGAATTTAGCGCGCTTTAATGTGTACCTATCGTTTTTTTTATTTTTGCTAAAAATTAAACAACACTACAAGAATTGTTTTTTAGTTTTTAAGAGCGTGTTATGGGAAAAGTTGGCGAGTGGAGGTACAGAATGTGCAACATAATACTGCAACATAAGGCTTCCAAAGCCTACCTTGAAACTGCACCGTGCAGCGCGAGCTACGAGTGTGCCTTTCTTTTCTGTTGTCGGTTTGCCCGACTCTCGTGCCATCTAGTGCCATCGAGTGCGGCCGGACCTTTCGCCAAACCCATGAGCTGCCGCTTGTCATTTTTGCTGGACGTCTAAATCAAAGCTGAACAGAAAGTGAGGCTCCAGGGTCCACCACACAACACGCGACTTATTGTCTCTGCAACCTTTAGGTATTCGAGGAAGCGCCCATAGGCATGGTTTTTATATCAGAAACAATCGATAGAGTCAACGTTTCTACATTTCAGAATTGTGTGGGCACAGAAAAAAAAAAAAAAGAGGAAATTACGACAAGCTGTGATCATATATGAGCGTTAATGAAATACAGAGAGAGCACCAAGTAAAAAGAAAGCAAGAAGCTGTACTTGAAGCTAGAGTGGCGGGAGTGTTGTACCGCAGCGAAGGCTAGAAGCGCGAGCTCATAGCGTTGGCAGCTGCTCTTAAGTCACGAGAGCTTGTGCCGCCGGGATGTGCCCCAGAGCAAGGAGCTCGCGCTTGTAGCCTTTCCTGCGGTACATCATAAGGTGAAACAGAGTATAGAAGGGGAGGAAGAAAGTACAAAGTTGGGAAAAAAAAAATAAAGACAGTTTATAACAAAAGAAAACCGCAAGAAACTACACTATCCATCCCCAGCCCAGAAGAATGCTGCAAGAACATATTTTGTCTATAAGGACTTTATCTATAAAATCAAGATAAACCAAGCATTTTCACAACACGGATTTTCTAGCGGTCGAGAACGGTAACGCTCTTCACGCCTCATGTGTCGCTACCACCACGCTACCATCTTCGAGCTGGCAGCAGCGTTACAACGCCGAAAACCCGTTAAATATTATTTTTATTTTTTCGATAAAGCACGCAAGACATACGAAAAAAATATAAGGGGTTTGTTTTCCCATTTACGGCTGAACAAAACCTTTACAGCTCAAAATAAAACGCTCAATTTCCCGCTTTTCTTTCTTTTTTTTGCATCTTCCTCTCTTTTATCTCTGGAGTGCGAGGCGCGGCACTGCACCCCGCGAACAGCTGCGCTTGTCGGTTTGAATGGCGGACACCGGTTCCACGCGCGCGATCGTGACACTTCTCTTTTTAGCTCAGCATAGCAGGAGGTCAGAGACGGACATGGAACAGCACTATCGGGTCGGAAGGTTTCGATGCTGGAGTGAAGTACAACAACCGTCCTCGGAAGGAGCATCCTTTCTGACCGCGGGGGAGAACGCCGAGAGAACATTAGCGGGCCCTCCCCCACCTCCTAAACACCCGAAACTACATATATCTTACGCTAGAGATTCTTTTTCTTGTGGGTTACATGCACCGCTTATATCATTCCGGGTCCGCTTTTTTAAAGTCACTACTCTACACGCACGATAGACAAAAAAAAAAAAAAGGAATGCGTCCTGTTTTAATGTTTAGAGCAGCAAACGGTTTCATTTACCAGCGTGCCGCGATGACAAATGAGCTGTTTAGAAGTAAAGGTGCTGCGAGATGCAATGATCTTATATGCTTGTCCTTCTAAGATTCCAAGAAAGGGAGCGTTTCCACGACGAAAGCACCGCTCCTCTTGAGTGAGGCACCCTGAGACTAGCACTGGTCTTTGATGATCACTTATTGTTTTACTTTTTTAGTGTGACAACCCTATCCTAAAATTTCCGACGCTTTACATTTTATTTCCCCAAAACACGCCCTATAGGGAGTATTCACTGGCGGCCATAGCTGTGTGCGCGAATGCTGAGCGCGTGCTGATGGCGAGCTTCCACAGTTCTTTTGCAACGTGCATTCCGCACCATCAAGAGTGTCGGTCTTAGCAGCCTATTGATGTGAACTCGTTCGGAGCATGCGCTCTAAACAGCACCCACAAATATGGCGTCCAGTGAATACTCCCTATAGAAACCACGGTGCTGCTGCTCATAACAACACAGTTAAATAAACAAACTGGGAAATGTCTCCCAAGCCCCCAGCTTCGCGGGCAAAAGGACATTGAATAGATCAATTCAACGCATCGTTCCTTCTACTAAGAAAATAAAGGAACACATGCACATTTTCTTTATGTAGGCCTCAGACCCAGCTTTTCTTCCATAGCATGTAGAAGAACTCCGAAGATAACCTATCGGTCTTCATCTCTTCGCGTCTTATAGCGCGTTTCACAGGCGTGCTTTGCTGTAATCCTAAAATGCCCCAGTCTAAAAAAAACAAAACAAAAAACAGCAAACAAATAACTATTTTTGTTTACTGCACTTGGATAGAACGCAAGCGTCAAAAAACAAACGTCCCCGAAAAAAAAAATAAATAAAAAACTTTCAGCCTTTCCAATCTGGTGAAGCAGGAAGACCAGCGAAGCTGTCCATGGTGGGAATGAAGTAACGGCCGTCCGCAAGTCGGCAAGCCAATGCGGTTGTCTGGTTGCCGCCGTCGCTCATAGATGGCAGTAGCTGTCCAGAGTTTTGTGTCATTATTTGTTTGCTGGCGGACACTATCGTGGGGAAACTAGCCCTTAACAGATCCGCTGTGAAAATAACAACGCGATATTTACGTTGTGGGACACATTTCGAGTACCACGGAGCTCTTCCATTTGGTGTTTCTATTTTAGGACAGCGGGTTAAAAAAAAAACAGGTTTCGGGACAGTTGTTCGCTCAAAATAAGACTCACGACGCAAATATTGCTCTCAAAACATTTGTGTTTAGGCTAAAAGTTTAATTATGCCAATAATCCAGGCATTTAAAAATACTTGTGGGGGTTTAGTGCTTCTAGAAGCGCTCCCGAAAAAGGCTTCTAATTTGTGTTGATGTTCAAAATTATCAAAATTGTTGCCTAGCTCACAACGTGTTCTCACGACGTAAATATTGCACTAATTATTTTGCTCTTTTCGGGGAAAGTCAATTTTATGAGACGTCTGTTCTATCTCCTCATTTAATCGAAGCCTTTTGGAAGTTCAATGTCCCTTTAAAGGGACTCTGACTCCTTCGAAATGTTTTAAATTTCTTTTTCAGGCGATTGTTCTGCGCCAAAAGTACAGTCGGGAGCAAAAGTTTGCGGGGCACGGGAGCGCGTGCCAAAATGCATCGCCGCGCCGTCCGACGGCGCGCCGCCGCATTAGGGAGCCGCGCTTTGCGCATGCGCGCCTTTCGTGCTCGCTATCATGTCTCTTTCGCCCGTTTCTTTCCGACGCACTCCTGATAACAGAAATCGGCGCCAGGGGCGCAAGTTAGCGCTTCGCTGGCTGCCATGCTTCGCGTCTGCTTCAGCCGCCTCAGCCGCCGCGTGGGTAATTATAGGTGCTCCGTCACTCAGCGCGGCTGCTGAGTCAGCAGAAGAGGACGCGAGGCATGACAGTCAGCGAAACGGCAACTTGCGCCCCTGGCGCCGACTCCGGTTATCAGGAGTGAGTCGGACAGAAACGAGCGAAAGAGACATGACTGCCAGCACGAAGGACGCGCATGCGCAAAGCGCGGCTTTTTAATGCGGCGGCGCGCCGTTGCACTACGCAGCGATGCATTTCGGCACGCGCTCCCGTGCCCCGCAAACTTTTCCTCCCGACTGTACCTTCCAGTTGAGTAAAAAAAGACTTCAAAACCGTGCAGCGAGATTTGTAACAGGAAATTAGAGTAGAAACAATAGCGTTAAAAGATTAAAAATGTACTTGGTTGGCAAACTTGATTGTGAAGACGCAAAGATTTTTGAACGAGGTTCCTGCTTGCAAGTTTTAATGATTTGACAGGTATTGATAAAAGCAAATACATAGAATTGACTTACTATATTTAGAATTATGTGGATCATTCCCTAAGAATTTTTTATGTTACCCGGGTCTTTTTTTATTGATGACGACGTGGGACCATTTACCTCAGGAAATGGTCTTGATTTTTAACGTTATTTATTTTCATTGTTTATGTATTTTCTGTCTTGACAGCCGAGGCTGTATATTAAAGCGTTGTGTTCTTTTTTTTTTTTTTCTTCATTGAGCGCTCTAATTCTTGGGCTGTACCACCTGCTATAATGCCGAAGTTTCGGCGCTGCAGGTTTTCTTTTGTAAATAAATAAAAAAAATATATATATATATCGGGAGACTACCCAATCAATATATCGCCAATTCTCAACCGTCTGTTTTCGGGCGTAAAGAAAACGAATATCGAGCCGCAAATTGTGTTCTAGGTAGTCGAGCTTTTATAGGCCATGTTCAAATTAAATCCTTGGCGAGCAATAAATACTCCGTCAGTGTCCATTTAATTGTCGCACCGTTATTTGTAGTCTCCGACGCCGCCAGAACGACATCGCAAAAACTACAACAATAAATGACTCACCTCAAGAAAAAAAAAAAGAAAAAGCGGCCAAGCATTAGCAAATATATATCAAAGCTAGAGTCGTAAAACATTCCCGCTTGAAACTATCTCGTGATGCTCCTGTCACTATTCTAAATAACTTCTTCTAGACCCTTATGCTAGAACTCCACAATGCTAAAGGTACCACCGAGAACAACCCTGGCCCTTTAAAAACCAGTACATATAATTATTTTTTTTTTTTGCCGCAGCGTGAATTTTGTCCTAAATGTTTGTCGCTGCACAAAAACAAAAACAAATTGTTGGCCGCAGAAACGCGTTTGCATGCATGCTTCAACATGTTTATTTATGTGTCAGATTACCTTGCTTCACATTCAAAGAGGTCTTTAACTTCTAAATGTCTTCAAAAATAAACAAAAAAGGTCTTTGTGTTTCATTTTTTGAAACACGGTACTACGCAAAGTGGCTCCTCGCATCACTTTCATCGGCACCCAAAGTACACTCAGTTTCACTGTCATCAAATTCTGAATTCTTTAACAGTTCCTGAATTTCAGCGTCCGTCAAGGAACGCGAAGTTGAAGGACGTGGGCTCGTCATTCAAAACAATCAGTAGACTCGGAAACGCATGCGCATGAAGTTGCCTCCTCAAAACCCTCCACCTGGCGTCAAAAGGCGAAACCACGATTAAAAAAATATAGTTAATTAAATTGCCTATAAATTCCACCCCCCCCCCCCCCCCCTAAAGAAATGCGAGCTTGAGTTTAGTTAGTTGGGAGCGGCAGTGAATAAATTAAAAAAAAAACAAAAAAAAAAACGAAACGAGTATACTCGGCCGCGGCAGGGGGTAGCGGACATAGAGTTCCGAATTTTTTTATTCATCGTCGAATCAATGTCAGAAAAAGGTGGCTTCTCAAAGTTCAATGGCAACGTTCACATGGAGGCAAGCCTAGCCCATCGAATCGAGAGTTGACTCTTTTGATTGGTTGGAAGAAGCTGTGTGCGCAGAAAATTTCCGCACACACACACACAGTGTGTGTGTGTGTGTGTGCGATTGGTCCCTGCTCGATTCGATGCACTACGATCGCATTCGAGTAAACCCAGCCAATGTCCGATAGCATTGTCGTGACACAGTTTGAATAAATATCATTCTGGACGACATCAGGACACGAACTCCACCATGGTGTGCCACAAGGCAGCGTGTTAAGCCCCACTTTATTCAATGTAGTCATGGCTGAACTGCCAAGTAAACTTCCTTCACCACTGAATGTGTCCATCTACGCTGATGATATTTGTATATGGGTATCTGGGTCTTCTGAGACCGAACTACAAGAAGAATTGCAGCATGGTCTTAATGACACTTACAGTTATCTTCGTGAAAGGGGCATGGACATTTCAGTTCAAAAATCTGCATTTCTTCCATTTACTAGAAAGCACCTTAAGAATTTTAAATTGACACTTCAAGGACAACAGATTGAAAAGGTGAAGTGGCATCGTTTTCTTGGAGTTACGCTGGACTGCTCCCTCACGTGGTCAAGAAATATTAACATGCTTGAGGAAAAAATTAACGGAGTCATTAACGTTCTTAGATATGTGGCAGGTGCCAGATGGGAAGGCTCGACTGATGGACTACTGCTATTGCATACAGCTCTAGTACGCCAGACTATCGCATATTCCATTCCTGTTTTACATGGCCTCTCACCAACACTGGAAAAACGCTTGACATACATGATTGCGTGAAGTTTGCGTGTGTGCCTTGGACTCCCCCACGCAACATCTAGTGACCTCGTCATTGCTAAGGCCAAAGAACCTCCAGTACCTGTTCTCCGGGAACAAGAAACATGCCGTCACTATCTTCGATTGGCTTCACACTCACATGCCCGACCCTTGTGCCAAAAGATACTTCGACGGACGGAGTCTAACTTTCACCATCTCCTCGTCGCACTACCCGTCGCAGCACCCCATCAAGCGCATTGGCTTCCAAGTCTAATCAACCTTCCGTGAACAATTCCGCCACTGGAGATACAGACCGAAATTCCTGGTCTTGGATCAAAATCTTCGGTGGCCCCCATGGTGGCGAAGACAATGACCCTCTCCCATTTAGAGGCACGCTACAAAGACGACATTCATATTTACACAGACGGGTCAACATCTAACAGGGGGTCAACATTTGCTTACTCAATCCCGATGTTAGACACATTTAAATGTTTTCGATTGTCACATCATACATGCTCGACGTCAGCGGAGCTACATGTAATACTTTCAGCATCATCATTCATTAAAACATTCGTTACACCATCAAACTGGGTTATTCTAACGGTTATTACAGGGCATGCACCTTCGTACTTCCCAGGCGACCATTCTATATCGGGTGAAACTCACGTTAGCGCAAGCTCGACTCCACGGACATAACGTCAGACTTCAATGGATACCGAGCCACTGCCAAATCGCCGGAAACGAAGAGGCTGATCACCTGGCAGCTAAAGCTCACGATGGTGACGCAATGGAAGCGACATCCTTTACCTCTGGAGATGCAAAATTCATCCTTCGTCACATACGTCATCTACGTTGTCGGCAGTGCTGGCTAAAGGACACTTCAACAGAGACTCTCCTACCATATATTGACCCAAATTTTGAGCTTCCGCCGCACACCGGGATGAAAAGGAAATACGACGCATTAATCCATCGACTCAGACTTGAAGTGGCCTTTACAACAGCTTTTTATTTCGAATTAAACGCCGTGATTCGCCAAGATGTGACTGTGGAGAACCATATCAGGATGTACAACATATCCTCCTTGACTGTGAACGCTTTCGACATGAAAGGCGCCGGATGGAGATTCGCCTTCAAATATTAGATGATAGACCCTGTCTCTGACCAAGTTGTTGGGGCCCTGGCCGACGCGTAAAAAACAAGACAGAGCAATGAATATCATTCATGACTTTCTAAAGGACACTAGAATGGTGTATGATTATTAAGTGCGAACGTGCGTCAATTTCAACGGGAATGACTATGTATGTAATTTAGCAAATCGGTGCGCGACTCCCAAACGGTCGTTTTATTCGCAATTGTAACCAAACTTGATTGTGAAGTTGTTGTTTTTTTTTCCTTTTTTTACGGTTATACTTTATGTACTTTATCTTTATTATTCTCCTTTTATGTTCTTCCTTTCACTCATATATATTTTCTCTCTCTTTCTCGTTATGGAGTAGCCGGTGTCATTTAAAGAATACCAACATCTCCATAATAAAGAACTTATCTCTCTCTCAAAGTGTTTTTTTTTTTCTTTTTTGACGAAAAGAAGAAAAGCGAAATCGGGGTGAGCGATTTTTCACTGTGACATTTCGCACCGATGTATCTAGATCAAAATCAGTTAACAAGTCTCTAAGAACACCTTGCGGCATTTTCGTGTCGCGTCCGCATGGTGGCGCTCGCTGCGGTACGCTAAGCTTAAAGGGTAAGACAAAATGGCTAAGTGGCGTAAGCTACCGCCCGATCCAAAGGGCTCAGCCGTATTCATCCATCCATTCATCCAGCCCGTAGAGAGGCTCAAGTGAGGGTGGGTGTAACGTTGGGTGCAACCAACGTTACTAGACCAGCTCAGTTGACAAGATTCGCATTAGCCACGCTTCGGAAAGCCGGCCCCCTCCGTTCGCGCGAGCGTGGTGGCGCTGTCGTCGCTTCCCGCCCGGTCCGCAAGGCCAGCCAAGCTCTGGGCAAGCTCGGGACGCTGGTTTTTCGTTCCGAAATCAGGCGGTCGGCTGCCCTTGCGCACTTCTTGTTAGGAAATGGTGCTGCAAGTAGATTCTGCTGGAGTCAAGATTGTAATTATGCACGCTATCTGTTTCTTCGATTTTTACTCTATAATTCATCGGATAACAGCATATGTGTCTACAGGGGTTTTCCCAGGAATCGAAACTGGAAGGGGGGGGGGGGGGGCTCTAAATTTTTATATGGGGGGGGGGGGGGGGGGGGCATTGAGATAGAGGAGTCATCGTGAATTAAGGAGTGCCTTCAGAAAAACAAGGGGGGGTGTTGGTGAGGGAAACCACTGGGTGCCTAGCATTGGGTCTGGCTTCCGAGTGCGATTCTATGTTCGTGTAATATCAAAGTACACCGGGATTTATATCACTCTTGATGTCCCTCATACTCGCGCGTGCGCTGTCAGCACCGTATGCAGTTCTCGATGAACGCTCCCACTTGACAGAAGAAAACGAACAAAATACGTTTTCTGCTTTTCATTTTTACCCCAACAAAACAAGGCTAAAATTGCAGATGAATACTGTGCAACGTGTATTTCTGTGCAACGTGTATATTCGCGAGCAGAATGCAAAACACCAGGACTGAAAATACCTGTAGTTGGCGAGCACAGGACTCGAGCTTTCTTGTTTGCTACTGCCACTTTCTCCGTCGTCTCTCCATTGATGTATCTCGCGTAGAAGAGCATTTGCGTTACAACGAAGAGGCATTGCAGTTTTCAAAAGTGGTATTTGCACCCCCGTCTTCCTATGTCGCATTCTCAGGGTAGCTAAAATATCTTTATTTTGGCTCGAGATAGATCGCAGAAACGTCACGAGATCAATAAAACAACATTATTATTTGTGAACAACTGCAACGTTAAGAAAATAGTAATTAACATAAAGCGAATTTAAATTAACGCGCGCTTATAAACACGTCAACAATAATGTTGCCGTCAGGCACATGGAGCATGCATACGCTTACTCAAATGAACTCGTTTCACATAGTCAACGAGGGTGCCTCACAATTCGTGCACGGTCGTTTTATTCGCAATTGTAACCAAACTTGATTTTTTTTTCCTTTTTTACGGTTATACTTTATGTATTTTATCTTTATTATTTTCCTTTTATGTTCTTCCTTTCACTCATATATATTTTCTCTCTCTTTCTCGTTATGGAGTAGCCGGTGTCATTTAAAGAATACCAACATCTCCATAATAAAGAACTTATCTCTCTCTCAAAGTTTTTTTTTTTTTTTTCTTTTTTGACGAAAAGAAGAAAAGCGAAATCGGGGTGAGCGATTTTTCACTGGGACATTTCGCACCGATGTATCTAGATCAAAATCAGTTAACAAGTCTCTAAGAACGCCTTGCGGCATTTTCGTGTCGCGTCCGCACGGTGGCGCTCGCTACGCTACGCTAAGCTTAAAGGGTAAGACAAAATGGCTAGGTGGCGTAAGCTACCGCCCGATCCAAAGGGCTCAGCCGTATTCATCCATCCATCCATCCAGCCCGTAGAGAGGCTCAAGTGAGGGTGGGTGCAACGTTGGGTGCAACCAACGTTACTAGACCAGCTCAGTTGACAAGATTCGCATTAGCCACGCTTCGGAAAGCCGGCCCCCTCCGTTCGCGCGAGCGTGGTGGCGCTGTCGTCGCTTCCCGCCCGGTCCGCAAGGCCAGCCAAGCTCTGGGCAAGCTCGGGACGCTGGTTTTTCGTTCCGAAATCAGGCGGTCGGCTGCCCTTGCGCACTTCTTGTTAGGAAATGGTGCTGCAAGTAGATTCTGCTGGAGTCAAGATTGTAATTATGCACGCTATCTGTTTCTTCGATTTTTACTCTATAATTCATCGGATAACAGCATATGTGTCTACAGGGGTTTTCCCAGGAATCGAAACTGGAAGGGGGGGGGGGGGGCTCTAAATTTTTAGATGGGAGGGGGGGGGGGGGGGCATTGAGAATAGAGGAGTCATCGTGAATTAAGGAGTGCCTTCAGAAAAACAAGGGGGGGTATACTTTAGGGGGTGTGTAGGGAAACCACTGGGTGCCTAGCATTGGGTCTGGCTTCCGAGTGCGATTCTATGTTCGTGTAATATCAAAGTACACCGGGATTTATATCACTCTTGATGTCCCTCATATTCGCGCGTGCGCTGTCAGCACCGTATGCAGTTCTCGATGAACGCTCCCACTTGACACAAGAAAACGAACAAAATACGTTTTCTGCTTTTCATTTTTACCCCAACAAAACAAGGCTAAAATTGCAGATGAATACTGTGCAACGTGTATTTCTGTGCAACGTGTATATTCGCGAGCAGAATGCAAAACACCAGGACTGAAAATACCTGTAGTTGGCGAGCACAGGACTCGAGCTTTCTTGTTTGCTACTGCCACTTTCTCCGTCGTCTCTCCATTGATGTATCTCGCGTAGAAGAGCATTTGCGTTACAACGAAGAGGCATTGCAGTTTTCAAAAGTGGTATTTGCACCCCCGTCTTCCTATGTCGCATTCTCAGGGTAGCTAAAATATCTTTATTTTGGCTCGAGATAGATCGCAGAAACGTCACGAGATCAATAAAACAACATTATTATTTGTGAACAACTGCAACGTTAAGAAAATAGTAATTAACATAAAGCGAATTTAAATTAACGCGCGCTTATAAACACGTCAACAATAATGTTGCCGTCAGGCACATGGAGCATGCATACGCTTACTCAAATGAACTCGTTTCACATAGTCAACGAGGGTGCCTCACAATTCGTGCACTGTTGCCGCGAAGCTGTAGCAGGTACTGTAAAATAACGATTCTAATGTGTACCGCACGTTCACACGTAAATCTCCAAATATACACACATGAATCCGCGCTGATCAGCTGATCGGAAGGGATGTATTGAAATTCTTATCCATTAATCACACGTCTCCGAAATGGCACGCAGGCGCAAGGGAGCGAGGTTGTCACATACGTAAAGAACACACGAGAAGAATAACTCAGCTGTTTTCACAAGAAGCAGGCCTCGACGTAGCCGAATACGAATACAAAAACAGCCCGATTCATTCGAAAATATCATTATATATTCTTCAAAAATATCATTCTTTCCTAATGCGGCTTTGGTATGTATGCAGCAGTTTACGCTTGAACTTCTGACACAAACACAGAACACCGGAAGTGGGAAGTTCACGGTATTTTAGTCCGCAAACGACCAAAAAACAAGGGTCCATGTGCCGGAAACCACGAACTATAGACGCAGCCATTTCTCCGAGCTACCATGCCTTGGTGCCGAATGTCGGAAAACTGCCAAAACTAAGAAGGCTCGGCGGGCGTAAATGTACCTCAAAAGTCCCAGGAAATGTTGTCTCAGTCCGGACATTATCACACTGGCAACATTCCTCAGTAATACACTTTGTGAGCCCACACAAACACGATGTTTCACGGTGTAGCCATGGGTACCGAGGCCAGCCAGACCGGACAGGTCGGGCTTAGTCGGGCTTGGACACGAGCGCCGCTACGCGGCAGTGAATGGCAGCGCGTCACTTTTTTTCTCGGAGCTTGTCAACTTCTATCACGGGATGTGGACGCCATTTAATTGCTAAATTTTGCTGGGAGTCTATGGGGCAAAGGGTCGCTTTATTTCCTAATTCAGGTCATAAGGTCATAAGAGCCCACTAAGGTGCTTGAATAATTTACACAAGGTATAAATGATTACGTTTCTATAGCCGCCAGTTTTGTTCCGATCGGTTAAGTATTTGTTTAGCGCGGGAAATTGTTATTTACGCCATCTTGGACGTTGCTGCTTGTCTGGCAACCCTGATTTCTCCTCTCGACGTTTGCGAATCCCAGAGTCAGAAGGAAGCGACAAAAGCTACATCAAGGCGTTCGTTGCTTGCAATGGGAGGCGAGAGGAGGAAAGGCGCACGGGCAACAGTGTTGCAACAGAGCGGGCGTCTGCTCTCGTGCAGGCAACATTGGCGGATATCCTTTCCCAATCCTCTCCCTCAGGCGCCGCCATTAAATTGCAAACGCTTTTCAGGTTTTGAGTTGCACCCACCCTCACTAGAGCTTCCCTATGAGCCCGCTATGAACAGAAGCGACGGAACCGGTGGAACGTTGCCAACACGTTGCCTGAGGTGAAAAGTGGTTCTCTTGTGGTTTTTATCATAAACAGGAAGCTTGCGCCAATGTTTGCGCAAAAAGAGCGTCGTTCAAACATAGTCTTAGCTGTTGCCGGTGGAGGCTCTTGGAACGCCGTATACGCCGAGAATACTCTCACCCCTGCTCGCGTGCTGGCGTCTGATAGCGTTTTCGTACGGCGTTCTTCCGTGGACCTTGTCAGCTGATGTACTTAAGAACGTCGCAGTGCACACAACTGACTGCACGAATGGTCTCTCGCACATCGAAAATATTGGAATAGGCCGGCACATACCGCAATTTTAATTGTTTTAGCGCGCTTTGAGCGAACAGAACCGGATTCCAGGCTACGCATATATTGCAAGCTGAGCTTTTTGTTCTTTTTTTTTTGTAGATATGGACCGAGGGAAATCTGTAGAGTTGTACTGCTAAATTGTGTTAGTTCCACCTGTTATTGTGTTATTTTTATATATTTATGGACTGTGCCTAATCGAATCTTTCTAGTTCGAACGTCACACGTTTCATTATTTTCGGGCAACAAATGTAGTCCATCTCTCCAACCATTTAATCGTTAATCGCTAAATAAAAAAAGACTAGCCATTAAAGAAATCGATAAATCAGGGTCACAAAATATCTGCGTACTCTTCTCAGATAAACGAACAAAAAAGAAGAAACCTTTCGATTTGTTTGTAATGCCACGTTTTATTAGACAAACGCACAAGAAACAAACAGCTGGCAGACATAACAACCTTTCTCCTTGTTGCGCGTGGTAGCGGGCGAGAAAACACGGGTTCGTGATGCAGTGGCCTGTGGCAAAAAGAAGATAGATGGGCGGGCTATTCGACCCATTGTCAGCAAACTGAGACTGCCGACAGGACTGGACCGAGTAAATGGGGAGTTTTCGTAGATGGGTTTCGCCGTCCCGCAACGCTCTCCTCAACCCGCTACGATACCCGGAAATGCACAGTCGAGGCCATCGGCGCGCAGGCGCAGTAGCGGTTTCTTCGTTTGCGGAGGGCTTAGGGAAGGGGGAAAAGCGGTCTACGAAAACTCCTTATAAAACCAGCAATATACGGAATGACTGTGCGCGGTCGCGTATCGCTGCTTCTGCGCATCCGTGCTTTTTTTTTTTTGCGTATCCCTGCTTTCTGACGCTTCCTGTTTTATTTTGATCGCCGGTTGAAGATTGATCGCTATCTAGCGACTGAAGCAGGAAACATTGGGTATGCCTGGGCCAGACTTGGACGTAGTTCAACTACTCTACTCAAACTACTGTAGTTTAACTACTTTTTCGAGTAACTTGGTAACTTTCAATTACACCTTTATTTGGGTAATTAGTAGTTTAATTTAACTACTTTTTTCAGGTAACTTCTACTCAAATTACTAACTACTTTCGAAATGTAGTGCTAATTTTGCTTATCACCAAAGTTTGAGCGCAGAAATGAATAAGACGCCGGCAGATGAAGTGGCATTCCCGAACAAGGGGCTCCTTGTTCGGGAAGGCGTCCTTGGGCCAAGGTGGCGACGAGCAGCCAAAACTGGGGAGCCTTCATGTGCGCGAAGCGCACATAAAGGCACCCCAGCCAAAACATAACACCGGCGCGCACGAAAGCAGGAAGAGATGCTTAACAAGCCTTGGTCGGGTATTGACCTAATCCAGTAATGCACGCAGGCGCCGCGTTTCCAGCTGCAACCGTGAAAGACGGGGACACTCCCATGGTCGCCTCGTCGTCAGCGCATACGCCTTTGCAAAGCCGGACTCCCCGCGCACAAACCCTGGCACGGATAATCCGCTCATGGAAGCACGTTCCCGCTCGCGTCCTTCCGACCTTCCATGCCTGGGAGACCTCCTCTTTGTTAAGAACGATTTACTTGTCAGGCATATCAGGCGCGTAAGAATATTGTAGTCGCCGTCGAGGATTGTGAGTTACCCTTGGGAGATCCTTTTGTTGGACCCGGCGTCAGCGGCGAAGTGTACTTCGGTTCACCTTCTGTTAAACCAAAACATGTTTTTTTTTTTTTTTTTTTTTTTTTTTTTAGTAGCGTAGCATTATACTTTGTTTCATACTTAGCGTGCAACGCTGTCAAAGCTACTGGCGCGAGCGCGTGGCTTCATCTATGGTTTTGTTTGCGCGAGAACGCGTGCAAATGATCAACGAGATCAAGCCCCACGCTCGTGCCAGTAGCTTTGACAGCGTTGCACGCTAAGTTTGGAACAGAGTATAGACACGCAACGGGACGCGCAGTCGTCCGGATGATCTCATCGTCGTGGCGCGAGACTTGAACCCTTGACGGTCAGGTGCACTCGCTCAGCGTACTCTCGAAACGTCGCGGGAATAAAGAGGGGCCGGTCATAACAATCTCAACTTGCCGAATAAAAAAGAAAAAAGGAGGAAAGTTTGTTACGCTGCCGTTCCATCCAGCGCGTCGGTGGGACGTCTGTTTAGCTTGGCTTGGGACGTCTTTAGGAGGAAAAGGGGAAAACTCTCCTATCAAGAACTTTGAAAGTCAATTGCTTCTGCGAGCGAATAAACTATTTTAGTGAAAACGCAAGCCATAAATAGACTGCATATTTTTTAGGCTCGCAGGGTTTTTCATGGATCAAAACTGCTACCACAAAAATATAAAAAAGTAACTTCGAAAGTAACTTCAAAGTAACTCGCTACTTTTTACAGTAGTTAGTAGTTTACTCAATTACTATAACAAATACGTAATTTCTACTCTACTCCAATTACTTTTGGCGTCGATACTCAGTAACTTAACTTAACTACCTTTTTTGAGTAATTTGTACATGTCTGGCCTGGGCGTGGCCGCTGCGCTGTTCAAACGTGAGCTATTACTAAGCTGGAAGCGTCAGAAAGCAGGGATACGCAAAAAAAAAAAAAAGCTCGGATGCGCAGAAGCAGTGATACATGACCGTGCACAATCATACCGTATATTGCTGGTTTTATTAGGGAGTTTTCGTAGACCACTTTTCCCCCTTCGCTAGGCCCTCGGCAACGAAGAAACCACTACTGGGCCTCCGCGCCGATGGCCTCGACTGTGGATTTCCGGGTGTCGTAGCGGGTTGAGGAGAGCGTTGCGGGACGGCGAAACCCATCTACGAAACCTCTCCATTTACTCGGTCCCGTCCTGCCGGCAGTCTCAGTTTTCTAACAATGGGCCGAATAGCCCGCCCATCTATCTTCTTTTTGCAACATGCCACTCCATCACGAACCCGTGTTTCCTCGCCCGCTACTACGCGCAACAAGGAGAACGGTTATTATGTCTGCCAGCTGTTCGTTTCGTGTGCGTTTGTCTAATAAAACGTGACAATAAAAACAAATCGAAAGGTTTCTTCTTCCTTTTTTTGTTCATCTGAGAAGAGTACGCAGATATTCTATGACTCTGATTTATTGATTTCTTTAATGGTTTGTCTTTTTATTTATTTATCGATAAACGATTAAATGGTTGGAGAGATGGACTACATTTGTTGCCCGAAAATAATGAAACGTGTGACGTTCGAACTAATCACAGTGAGTTAAAGATAAGCCAAAAAATGAAAGCCGTTTACAACTCCCTGTAACGCCGAATTAGAGCGCAGTTCTTAAAGGGGTATTCACACGAGGGAGAAATCCCGGGGATTTCTCCCCGGCACGCGTATCCCACGAAGAAAACGTCAGGCTTTGCGATGTGCAAAAGCCTCGCGTTTACAACGCGTGAGGCGCGCGTGCCGGGGACAAATCCCCGGGATTTCTCCCTCGTGTGAATACCCCTTAAGGAGGAGGAGTGAAGGGTACTGAGGGGAGGTATACCCCTCCTTCCTCCTCCTCCCCTGCTCCCTCGTCCTCCTCCCCTCCTCCTCCTTCACCCCCTCCTTCTCCTTCACCTCCTCCTCCTCCCCTCATCCTTCAACCTCCTCCCCTCGTCTCGTCCTCCTCCTCCCCCTCCTCCTCCACCTCCCTCCTACTCCTGTCCTCCTTGGGAGGGGTCACGTGGCCTGGGGGGGTCACGTGGCCTGGGGGATCACGTGACTTTGGGGGCCACGTGACCTCGGGGGGGGGGGGGGGGGGTCACGTGACCTTGGGGGTCACGTGACCTTGGGGGGTCACGTGACCTGGGAGGGTCACGTGAATTTGGGGGGTCACGTGACCTCGCGGTTACGCCGAAGGCGACGGTGACGGCGACGCCGACGCCGCTCAAGCCGGAAGCGGGCCCCTTAGAGCTGCGCTCTTATGGCGCATTCACACTGGAAGCGGATCCGCGTTCGCGAAGCGGTTGCGGATGCGGTTCACGAGAGACCCCGTTCAGACACACCGAGAGGCGGTTGGCGGTTTCTCGGCGATCATGCGTGATCTTTTGAGACTTGCGTTTGGCAACCCTGTTTTACAATCCACAATCCCCTTTAATCGACGATCCAAAGCCAAAATTTTGCTATTTTGGCACTCTGAAGATTTTTCTGCGGGACGTTCGCACGCATCACGAGTTCAGGCAGCGAAAAAAGAAGCAAGGACCTGCGAACCTCGCCTGTGGTTCCCTCGACTTCGCCAACAAGCAAAGCCCAGCTAGGCGTGCCTTGCTGACTCAGAACAGGATGCCCCCGACCTTTTCTTCGAAGTGGACCCTTCCCGCATGAATAGCTGACCTTGTTTTCGGGATAAAGGGCCAGTTTTCCCCCTTCGTTCGCTCTTATCATTTTCGAAGTTGTGAGAGGTGGGGTGGACCGTGGTGCGGGGGAATGTGTTCGGTGCTAGCCGGTCGTGGCTTCGTTGGTGGCGGACTCTCCTCTCGTCACTCGCGCGTCGATCGAGTCTACTATTTGTTTGACATTAAGCTCAAATAAACGCCGTATGGATTACCTCTGCATTGTCTGGTACGTACACTTTATTCCTTGAGTAAGTTATCTTTATTTATTTTGTTAGTAATAAACGTTACAGGTCGAGCTGGCGCAGGTAACCTGCCCGCTCCGCTGTAGTGCGTTGGCTACGCAATCAGGCTCACGACGTCTCTATCGGCCTTCGTGGTGTTCATGCACGGTGTCGAAAGCTTTCAATAGTTCACGCGACTATCTTAGTGGGTACAAAAGCTTACATTTCGGTCGATCAGGGGTGGGCTCGGACGTTCTACGGGCAGAGTCTACAAGGCAGCGAGCCTCGCGCTGTGGCACCCGGAATAATAGACAAACTCTTACCGAACCAAATCACCGTTACGAAGCCCGTTAAAATTACGAGTGAATTCATTTCACGGCGGATTCAAGCCACGGACGTGAACACCGCGTTTCTCCGTTGATTTGTCTGCTGTTACGCTAGGCCTACAGCGCTTTGGATGCCACACCAGCGACAGGTGCCATCTTGTATCGAAAGTCACTGACGTCACGTCAGCGTCGCGTTGTGATTGGTTGCCGCTTTGCGGTTCGTGAAAGCGGTTGGGAGAAATCGGTCTCGAAGCGGTTGGCAAAAACGCGCTCCAACCGCTCGATCCTAGCCGCTTTGCGGTTGAGAACGCGCGGATCCGCTTCGCGTTCGCGGATCCGCTTCCAGTGTGAACGCGCCATTAGGGGCCCGTTTGATCGCCGGCTGAAGATTGATCGCTATCTAGCGACTGAAGCAGGAAACATTGGGTATGCCTGGGCGTGGCCGCTGCGCTGTTCAAACGTGAGCTATTACTCTTGTGGCGGCGCTTAGCCTATAGCGTCTGAAGCAAGAAATACTGTGTAGGCCAGGAAGCCCTGATCGCATAGCATGCCAGTAGGACAGAAGCTACGACCGAGGCGCGCCAATCGGAACGTGACTACCTATCACCGGAGTGCTCATTTATTGCGAAGAAGTAGCAGGCTTTTCGCTGCGTCATCCTCCAATATGTGTGCGTTGCGCCCGTATATGCAGACCATATTGAAGCCGTCGGCACGCAATGTGGGGCTTATCGTTCACCCTTTGCCAAGTTACCACGCGGGAGGGTAGAACCGCGGCCTCTCATTCTGCTGGCGCCGCCTGGCTGTTGCCGGCTGGCTATACATACGTATACGTATAGATTACTTTTGTGTGCTTACTATGACTCCGATCTCAGATCTGTTCCATAGAGCCGATCAAGCTGGGCCAAAGCTGCACCGCTACGGCGATCGTTGCCTTCAGAGGTTTTCCATCAAAACCTGTGAAGCCAGTAAAGGGCTGTTTATACTCCGACGTTGAGCGCAGTGAACGCGGCGTAGTGCAGAACGCGCTCCTTTAATTGGCCGGCGACCAGGAACTCGATATCTGCGACCAATCAGTATCAGTGTGCGCTGCGCTAAGCCGCGCCCGTCGACGTTACGTTGGAGTATAAACGTACCTTAACGCAAAAAGAAAAAGAAAAAAGCGGGGAATCGCGGTGTATTTCCTGCGCGTAGTTGGATTAGTCGGTGGTAGCGACCAACGTTACTCGATCAACCCAGTTGGCAAATTCCACGCAGAGCGTGATTCCTTCTAAGACACGTGCTGACACACGTCAGTTTCCGATGATTAGCCCTAATTTAGGAAATGCCGTTTGCAGCGTCATTCTTCCTACCCGTTGCAGACGTGTTTTGAACTGCTCTTGCGAGACGCGCCGCAGCGAGCAAGAAGGTTGGCGCTTGGAACTGTGTTAGTCTACAGCCGTATATTGGGACAGTCTGGCTAGTGGCTGCGGCGACGAAGGCGCTGGAGAGGAGAAAATGGAGGGAAAGGGAGGAGAGCGTTAAAGGAGCGAGAGAGGAAGAAGGGAGCAAAGGGGACGCGACCGCCATTTTGACACAGCGCGCTGTAGGCGCAGAGCACTGTTGAGGCTACGCGTCGTCTGCTACGGGCTTATTTCTTTTTCGCCCGAATAAAAGTTGGCGTTCATACCTGGAGACACTTCATTCGTTGGCTGTTTAAGCCACCGAGGAATAACACTATATAATTTTCTTGCCCGAGCCAGCCAAATAAAAGGGAAGAACCGAAATTTGAGTGTCGATCAAATGCATTCCACCCGGCGAATGAATGAAAATGGCGGCCCTCCCCGCTCATGATAAAATAGAAAGCGCGCAAAAAACAAGGACGAAAAAGAGAGGACCCGTACGACAGACATGCACTCGTCGGTCGTACGCGCTTGTCTGTCGTACGTGCCTCTTTTTCGTCCTTGTTTTCTGCGCGCTTTCTTTTTTATCATGAACTGCTACCAACTAATGCCCCTGAATAAGAAAGGTAGCGACATCTTCTCCCGCCTCCTCTAGCGCGCACACCTTTTATCTTTATGTTTTGCTTTTTTTACAACCTCACGTCGACTGTAGCGCCGCCTGGATCGGCCCAAGATAGCAGACGGCCTTCCTATACTTGAGTCAGAGCGCAGTCAAAGGCTAAAAGGACACGCAAATACATACACACAGGCTAAAAGCGCACTGTCATGGTCTACCAGCCTCGAAGGATATGCTCAAAGAAACTTTCAGCCTTTCCACTTTGGTGAAGAAGGAAGACCAGTGGAGGCTGCAGCTTTTGTTCTCGGCGTTGGCTTTCCAGGCAAGCGATCTGCTCTTCTTTCGCAAGAGAATCTGAAGAGCTCGACGCAGTCTAACTTTAGGCGATAGCGGCCTCGCGGCAGTTGCGGAATCATTCGCGCTGCTGCGCACTTCACCGCTCGTTCCGTTCCCGCTCTTCTTCCCCTAAAGAATTGTTGCCGCGATCTATTGAGCGACGGCGGCAAGCGGACAACCGGCAAACACAACACTCTGGACAGCTACCGCCATCTATGAGCGACGGGGCAACCAGAGTTTTGTGTCGACAATTCTTTGCGGGGGACACGATCCTGGGGAAACTAACCGTTAACAGCTCCGCTGTAAAACGACGATGAAAGCCGTGACGTTGCACTGTCGGCGTTATTTGATTGGCGACATGAACTCATAGCATGCACTGCACTCCGGCAGCATAGGCATTCCTTCTCCCTCCTCCTCTGACGCGCACACCTTTTATTTTTATGATTTGCTTTTTTTACACCCTCGCCTCGACTGTAGCGCCGCCCGGATCGGCCCAAAATAGCAGGCGGTATTCTTCAAAGGATGTCGCTACTTTTCCGTATAGGGTGTATTCACTGGCGGCCATATATGTGTGCGCTAATGCTGAGCACGTTCTGATGACGAGCTTCCACAGTTATTTTGCAACGTGCACCCCGCACCATCAAGATTGCCGGTTTTGGCAGCCTATTAATGCGAGCACGTTCTGAGCATGCGCTCTAAACAGTGACCTCAAATATGGCGGCCAGTGAATACCCCCTATAAAGGGGCTTTACTACCAACTAGCCCAACTTTCAACCCTCCTGCTGCCTCCTCGCTCAGTTGGAAGCAGCCGGGAGTTGAGACGCATGAGCTCACGCCTCTCGCTCTGTACCGCGGGCTGATTGGCTCACTCGGGAGGGGGGCGTTATGACGGCGAGATCATAAACTGGCCAAACACTCCCCATATACGGCTCCGTGTTAGCCCGGCTGAAGGGTACGAGAAAAGATCACGTCCTCTGTGGGAGTTTCCCAACTGAGTTGATCGAGCAACGTTGCGACCGGACAAAGACGATGGTGAGCGCCGTGGCGACGACGCAATTTTTCCGCTGCTTGATTGGCCAGAGCAGTCCGTATCGTCGACTGCGTTCGGACTTACTAGAGAGCTTTAGGGAACCGTTTTTGCACGTCCGATACGGTACGATGGGTCCTCCGGTACGCACTGCGCATGCGCGACAGTGCGAGTCTTCTGCGGTAGAACATGCGAAGTTCGTACCGTGTTTTGCCGTCGTACCGTATCTGACGTGCAAAAACGGTTCTCTAAAACTCTCTAATGTCTAGAGGAACATAGTGTGTAGACTAAAACGGGGTGAGGGGGAGGGAGTGTTGTAACCAAAATTAGATAATTAAAATGCCCTTAGCGATACCTGTTGAAAAAAAAAAAAAGAAGCTTGCCTCTTTTTGAAACTTTTCAATGTATGTGTCATTTTAGCGCGTGGCGTTTAGGAACTCGTGTCGCAGAAAAGCCGGCGTTGGTGGCGTGACGGGAAGATCCTGATTGGACGGTAGGGTCACGACGTCACAGCCGCATGACCTCGCGCGGGAATCTCAAACAACCCACAACGCTCACGTGAAACGGGACATCACGCGTGGAATGAAAATGATGCAAAAAGATGACATTTAATGTGAATTGAAGGTCGCAGCATGTCTTATATGATTTCCCTTTATAAAGTAATTTGTTTGCCTTAAAGAAAAAATTGAAGTATTTTAGGCGGGATTCGAATTCACGACCCTTCGTTTTCGAGCCAGACAAGCTACTGTCTAGACCCCCATGTCCGCCACACTTCCTGCTCACTGGCAGGAAGAGCATGAGAAGCGAATGGGAAGGAGATGCGAAAGGGCCCGAAAAAGCTGTCGCATTCCACTTCTAAAGACGAAGCTTAAACGTCCTAGTTTTTACCCGCAGTCTCGGGTTTTTTGTCATGCTTACCCTGTGTCATGCTTTGTGTCGTGCTTTCTGTGTCAGGGTGTTTGCATTCACCAGCTCGTCTGCGCTTTGCAGCTCATTGCCTCGATCATTTTTGTTGAACTCGGAGAGCACAGAATGGGTCGCGCGAGCATTTTGCGTGCGTTATGAGTTCGTATGCTTCGTTTAGAGAATTCACTGGGTGGTTTCGGATGCGTTGTACTGACACCTTTTAGAAACGAAACTAAAACCTGCGAGCTTCATTTTGTTGCGTCAGCTGCGTCACTGCCCCTAGGTCAAGCGAGGAGAGCCAGCTGAGTGTTTTCACCGTCGTGCATCCAGGGCGACGCTGACGAAGCACTCGGAATAAACTAAACAAGGGAAAACACTTTTTTTTTTTAATGCTCCGTCATTTCCGTTGCGTTCCGTCTTAGCGTCAAAGATGGAATGGACCTTTTCCGAGAAGCGTTCTGCGCACTCGCGAGCGCCCGATGCCAAGCGGCGGACGTCGGCACAAAAGATCAAGGAAATTCGGAAGGAGGCTGTCGATCAGCGAGTAGAACACGTAATTGCAGCATATATATATAGTTGTGTTACACAAAAAAGGAAAGTGTACGGAAAGAAAAATACGATGTTTGGGTGGACGCCACGGATGCCCCTCTTTAAAGTCGCGTTGGGCACGTGCCGCAGCTGAGAGAGCGAAGAAACTGGTAGCGTAGCTCCCATTATCGATTGGTAGCGCAGGTAGGTAACTTTCTCGATTTGTAGTTCGTGCAGCCACCGCCTGGTGCCGTCGGTATGTGGAAAAGGTCCATTGTGTTATAGGTTGTTCCGACTAAATCTAAGTAAAAATAATAATAATAATAATATTAATAATTGTAGTAACCAGTGAGACGAGGAAGACGGCCTTTTGCTACGGTCCAACAAGATAATATTACCAGCGGCCATCAGATCCAATCCTACCTTTGACAAAGACCTGGAGATATGCCAAACAACTCTTGCGAAAGAGTGCGAAGAGTGAAGAGTTTTACTGCTCCCTCCTTGAGTGGCGCAACACTCCACGAGACGATGTCCTCCAATCGCCGGTACAGAGACTGATGAGCCGACACACAAGGACACTGTTACCTGCGCGATCAGAACATTACCCGCTGTTGTGCCACCCAAGGCTGTCACACGTTGTCTCACAGAAACAAGGCGGCAACAAAAGGCGAACTACGATAGAAACTCAAGAACGCTGCCAGACATTGACACGGGCTCTACAACCACCGTCTACAACACCCTGCGGCGCACAAGGTCAGCTGCCATAGTCGTAGGACATCCAGCGCCGAGGTCCTACAACATTCTAACCCCAGAAGGTCAAGTCCGCCGAAGAACCCGTGAACACTTACGACCGGCGACAGATTCTCGACAAGGACTGACCTCCACGGGGAAAGGGACAACCGGCACGAAACAGAGTCCCAGTGACTTTAACCAGAGGCAGCCTCAGCCGGGACCGCAGCTGCGAAGAGGAACAAGGGAAAGAAGGCCACCACAGCGATACCCCAACCATGCTGATGGTGACGCTTCGCTCTACGCTGACTTTTCCAGAGAAAAGAGATGTAGTAACCAGCGAGAGATGGCGCCACCTCTCTCGCTGGGCTGCCCCGGTCTGAACACGAGCGCGGAGCGCGCGACATAAAGATCATTCGTTCGAATCTCCATGCTGGCTGACGCGTGTTGCTTCCAACAATAATAATATTAATAATAATAATAATAAAAGAAGATTAGGCGACGTGACGACGTTACTTTACTAGACTGCAGGCGGCTCGCAAGCGATGCAAAGCCACACATTAGATACGCAATCGGGCAGCGTATAGACTGCCGTTGGAAATGCGGAAATGCGGAGACCTGACGCCTGCGCATTCACTGCGTCCGTCGGCGACCAGAATCTCTAGTGTTTTCGTCAGTGCCATTCTGAGGATTGATGCTGTAGGATGTGTTGTGTGCCCTAATGTCAGAAAAATTATGCCGGAAGATCGAAGGTTTACATATTCTCCTTGCCAACTCAAGAGCAGCGGCGTATTCAATGGATTAAGGCAATTCCGGAGGGAGCGGTTCAAGTTGCTCTTCGAAGGTATTTTGGTTTGGCAGAATTTTGTTTTATCCTTGCACTCTTGTACTTTTGTATTGTCAATGTGCTCAGAAGGTTGGTAGTATAGTTAACAACTCCGTTTTTCTTATTATTATTAAGGTACCATAGTTGTTTTTTAGAACGAGTTACCACTTTTAAAGTGTTTTGAAATGTTTTGTTGGTTTTAGCATGCGAGTCACCTGCGCAGAGTATTTTGCTTTGTGTTCTAGCTTTTGCATTTTGCGTCACCGTATATGATTTAGCAGCGCTGTCGTTCCAGACTCTTATTCTGACCTACGTAGCTGGATACTTCGCCTCTGTGACTGTGGAAACATTCAAATGCCAATACCGCAGAAAACATCTGGCTTTGGAAAAGACACTTCCTCACGATGCATGCAGCGGTTCATCATCTGACAGATGCTTTAAATTGAGGGTGACTGCAATTTTCAACACACCTTTCCGTCAGTGTGGTAATGCATGCCGCAGTTGTTTTGAAAAAGCTTATCTCATCCCAGCGCATCTTTCAGTTCTTGCGGTTACGTGGTCAACGAAAAGTTGTCAGGGACATGACACTAGCTACCCCGGCAGAGTTCGAAGAGTTGGACACTTGTGCTAGGGAGTCGACAAGCATTCTTCTGAATGAATGCAAATAGTAAAATGATGCTTTAGGCAGATTGAAAGGTCTGCTCCAGACAAAAACCAACTGTCTGTTTTCCCAAAAAGTTAGCGAAAAATAATGGGTGAAGAACCACGACATCTCTGTAGACTGACATACTAAAACCCGAAAGGCAAAAAGAAAGTTGTCTTATAGACAAACTATACATTTTGTCACGTTCATTTCTTACACGATGGCTTTCTGACACGTAGTCAGTCAGTCAGATTTTGTGTCGCTTTTGCTTGTTTCACTCTTTGAAAACATCTTTTTTATTTTAAATAAAACATTTGACTCTTTAATAAGGAACCGCCACTTATTTTCGTAGATTTTAAATACAAAAATGGCCGTCCAACTTGTGGTGAAAGGTCGAGAGCGTGCTGTTACTTTTATTTTATCTTTCAGGAAACCACCTGGAAGGCGCTAGGCCTAAAAAACTATTTCAAATTTTTTCTAGTCCGGTAAGCGTGGACGTCAAAAACACGTTTCAAATTAATATATTCGTGATTGCAGAGCAGCGCTTTAGTTTTAAAAAGGAGATGAAGTTAAATCATTGTGGAAAGAATGTGGTCGCTAATATTTATCGGGAGTGTTTTAGACGTCGTAACTTCATAGACGAACCATAGAAGTTAGAGTAGTTGTATTATCTTCTACTCTTAATATACTCTAATTAAATTTATTGCGTCATCATTACGCACGGGTAAGTGACATTTGTACATTATTTCCAATCAAAGCTACAGGTCACCCCGTCAGCGCGTCGGCAGAGCGAAGGTTAGTGCCCCGCCGACTGCCACTTTTCCGCTCGATGGCCTAGCTACTGTGACGTCACGGAGCAGGCGCGCAGGCGTTGCACGTACGACACGCTCATGCACTCCCCGAGTTTATTATTCGCGACTTCAGCGACCTATGGGTGACGCTACTATCGGGCCAATATGGCGGTTTCATACAGGTCCTGCCGTGGCATGTGCCAGCTCAATGCACAACGCTGGGGCACCAGCAAGCAAGCATCTTAAACTCAAGATGGTTTGCCCCCGTTTTTCACCCTCCACATTTTGAACCTGGGGTGATGTGTTGGCGTGAGCGAGTTTCCAGAGGCTTGACTTTCTTCGAGGAAGCAATGATTGATTGGCCCGATTAGCTCGTAGCGTCGGTTGCGTATGGACTTAATGAGAAGCTGAAGCGGTTCTGAATTTGAGGGAAAAAAACGCTGCTCTGTTCACTACGTCATCACACCAACTCGGCCAGCTTACCACTCCTCTGCACTCTTGCTATTTATAAAGAAGTCGGAAAAAGACGTCAGATGTGGCAAGCTTGGAATTGCACGCGCTGCCCACACAAGCGACACGGGCTTGGAGGCCGATAGATCAGTGAGACCATAGCCTCCGATATGCTGTCAAAGCATATCATATTGCCACGAGAAGCGGGTGCCGAAATGGAAAAGATGGAGCGGCAGACAGCGGTTGAGAGGAGAACCACGTGACTGGCGCCCCGCTGCGGCGAGACGCCGGAACACGGTTTTCCCGAGCGAACAAGTGTGTTTCGGGTCCTCGCCGCTGCAAAAGTTATGCACTGACGTCCAGGTTCCCCGAGAAATGGCTCTTTGATGCTCCGTGCTACCAGATCTTCGGGCTCCAAATCAGCACCGGGCACTTTATGGCTCTGTCGTCGAACTGCCAGGCTTTGTGAGTATAGAGGAGGCTATGGTATGACATAACGACTGGTCGGAGTTTTTTTTTTTTGTTAGTATTGTTATCGCGTTTAGGGACAACTGCAGGGAAAACTAACGACATATTCAGATTCACGGGATAAAAATACTGACAAATTCACCTCTAACTGTTTTTTTTAATAAACTCTTCAGCTTTCCTTTAAACAGAAACGAAGTTTAGACAGATGCCGACACACTCAGGTAAATGACTGTAGCTCGTGTATAATCCAACGTTGCTGTGCCGCTTTATGCTCTACGCAAGTATTCCACGGTCACATCTTACGGACTCGGTTGCGAGAAAAACGGGATGATGGGACCCCATTACGCCGCGGAAACAGCGCGGTGCTTCCCACGTACATCCCGCAGTGCTATACCAACACCACCTATAAGACAGAAGGCCTCCACATGGTCCACTCTCCCTCTATGAGACGTCATCAGAGTCGAATCGCGCTAACTCGGCTATTGGGCCCGAGCCCGACCTTGGACGCACCGATTGGACACCAGCCCCAGCCGAACACTGACAGAGCACTCGTGCCCAATCTCAGGCCTCGATCGATCTGACTGTGATGACGCGTGCGGTCAATCAACCGTCTATCTTTCGTCACCGGACCCTGCTCCGTGCTCGTGGGTAGGAGCGGAAGCGTGATCAGGTGGCGAAAGATGGACGTACGACTGTTTCGGGGACATATCCCACCGCACTCTCAGCTTGGAGGCGAAAGGAGTACAGCTGCCAATTAACGAGTGGATCGAAGGGATCGATCGATACGGTCCGTAGGGGCGGGTGTGGCCCAAACCTCGCTGGGGCCAAATTTGGGTCGCGGGAGTCATCAAACTAATCGCGTTGCCCTTACCACGATGCGAAAAATCGCCGCCAGGCGTGACCCTCGCTGTCAACTGTGGGCTCGTTGTTTAAACGGAGCCTGCTGCGTTTACAAGCAGGCCAAGAAGAACTGGTGGTCACTAGCTAATATCCCAGTCTATGGAACAAGCCATTCTTTTATTTTTGTCTTGACCTGACAGAGGCAGGCAGCAGACGAACAAGCGAGTTTAAAAACAAAACAAAGAAGAAAAACAGCAATCAAATTAAAGGGATACTGAACCAGGGAATTTAGTGTCCATAATAAGTGGCGCACGTTCTTTGTACGAGCCAGCAGCCGCCGGTGTGCGCGAGCACACGTAACGAAAATGACGTCAAAGACCTCCAATCGCGGTTAAAGGGATACTGAACCAAGGAATTTGGTGTCCATAATAAGTGGCGCACGTTCTTTCCACGAGCCAGCAGCCGCCGGTGTGCGCGAGCACACGCAACAAAAATGACGTCAAAGACCTCCATTCGCGGTTAAGATGACAGTGAAATGTATGGGCTTTGAGCCCAAAGAGAGTAAAGACAATTTTTTCATCTACACAGTGGTGTCTGGTGTAAAAGGTAAGCGATTAATTGGTCTAACAAGCACGTAGCTTTCACTTGTAGAGAAGAAAAGCCTGTCTTTATTCTCCTTTGGCCCAAAGCCCATGCATTTCACTGTCATCTTAACCGCGAATGGAGGTCTTTGACGTCATTTTCGTTGCGTGTGCTCGCGCACACCGGCGGCTGCTGGCTCGTAAAAAGAACGTGCGCCACTTATTATGGGCACTAAATTATTTGGTTTAGTATCCCTTTAAATCCACTCATTTTCTGTCGCGTGGTAAAACACATGGCACAGAAGAAAGCCACGATGCGGTATTCGGGTCGTTTGTCATATGTACGCAGGCGCATTCGTGCAGTTGACCGAGATTTACGTAGGGGTGTGGGGGGCTAGAAGGGGAGGTGTGGCAATCGGTCGCTTCGTCCAGCGGAAGAGAAGGGCAAGGCTGTTCAGCACGTAGCGCTAGCATCGATATTGTGGGGGCCGCGAGGTCCTACCACATAATTTAAAGTGAGGACATGGAAAGAGACAGCGAACGACCTGTCTGCCTGTGATGGCGGCTTCAGTGCATTCCCTTCACGAGCGTGCGTGCGTGTACCGTCTCGAGCCATCTCTTTTATTTTTATAAGAGAGATGGATCTGTGGTTGCGTTGCTCCCACGGTGTTGGACCCTACAATAAGGAGTATTCACTGGGCGTCATATTTGTGGGTGCTCTCTAGAGCGCATGCTCAGAACGAGCCCCCATTAATAGGCTGCTAAGACGGGCCATTTCGACGGTGTGGAATGCACGTTGCAAAAGAACCCTGGAAGCTAGCCATCAGCACGCGCTCAGCAGTCGCGCACACAGCCGCCAGTGAATACTTCCTATATGTAAAGCCCCTCTATCCTGGGAAAAGTGGCGCCATTCATTGTTGTGGAAATGCTTGAGACACCTGCCGCGCGCCACTTCTGGGAAGAACATGGCGTCTAAAATCTAGCTCAGTGCTGCGCTGTGCCGCCATGCATCTTCCCAAGGGCTGCACGTTGCGCGTGCCTCGTGCATCAACGCACCTTGCGCTACTTTTAAAACATGAAGAGACTTTAACAATATGCTCGCAGCAGCGCCCCAACGGCATTCCGCCTCACTGTGAACACTAAAGAAGAAAATGTTTTCACCGTTGATCACAATTATGGTGGCTAGAAAGGGGAAGTGTGCCTGGCGCCGTATGCGCGCAATGATAAGGAGGTGCGCGATACGGGATGAAAATTTTAGAGAAAACCTAGATTGTTGAGAGGGTCCATCTTAAAGGAGCTGTGCAACAGTTATAGTGATTTGCTTAAATAATTTGGGAGTTGGTGTCTCGACCTTTCTGAGTAAAGAACAAAAACCGCTTTTGCCTGCATGTCCTAGTTTTTATTTTAAAAATGGACAAATATAAAGGTTTTCAGCGCCTCTCAACTCCTTCACTAACTTTCGAGTCACGTGCGCTGTGACAACAATGGGGAAGGCGCGGGGTTCCGGTGAAGCTCTCTCTTTAGAGCCATCAGGTGAAAGGAGGAAAGTCTCATCCGGGTCCGGCCATACCGTCCGGCCCTGTCCCCCCTCCCCCTCCGGCTTCTAGCGGCTGTCCCGCTGCTGACGGTTTTGTGGACCTAAGATAGATGGCGCCACTGAAACTCCGTATAATAAAAGTTTTGTCGATGATACCAGGTTTTTGACGCATTTATATTTATGTTGGAACGACACGCTCGCGTCCTTCCGACCTTCCATGCCTGGGAGACCTCCTCTTTGTTAAGAACGATTTACTTGTCAGGCATATCAGGCGCGTAAGAATATTGTAGTCGCCGTCGAGGATTGTGAGTTACCCTTGGGAGATCCTTTTGTTGGACCCGGCATCAGCGGCGAAGTGTACTTCGGTTCACCTTCTGTTAAACCAAAACATGTTTTTTTTTTTTTTTTTTTTTAGTAGCGTAGCATTATACTCTGTTTCATACTTAGCGTGCAACGCTGTCAAAGCTACTGGCGCGAGCGCGTGGCTTCATCTATGGTTTTGTTTGCGCGAGAACGCGTGCAAATGATCAACGAGATCAAGCCCCACGCTCGTGCCAGTAGCTTTGACAGCGTTGCACGCTAAGTTTGGAACAGAGTATAGACACGCAACGGGACGCGCAGTCGTCCGGATGATCTCATCGTCGTGGCGCGAGACTTGAACCCTTGACGGTCAGGTGCACTCGCTCAGCGTACTCTCGAAACGTCGCGGGAATAAAGAGGGGCCGGTCATAACAATCTCAACTTGCCGAATAAAAAAGAAAAAAGGAGGAAAGTTTGTTACGCTGCCGTTCCATCCAGCTCGTCGGTGGGACGTCTGTTTAGCTTGGCTTGGGACGTCTTTAGGAGGAAAAGGGGAAAACTCTCCTATCAAGAACTTTGAAAGTCAATTGCTTCTGCGAGCGAATAAACTATTTTAGTGAAAACGCAAGCCATAAATAGACTGCATATTTTTTAGGTTCGCAGGGTTTTTCATGGATCAAAACTGCTGTTCATTTTGCTACCACAAAAATATAAAAAAGTAACTTCGAAAGTAACTTCAAAGTAACTCGCTACTTTTTACAGTAGTTAGTAGTTTACTCAATTACTATAACAAATACGTAATTTCTACTCTACTCCAATTACTTTTGGCGTCGATACTCAGTAACTTAACTTAACTACCTTTTTTGAGTAATTTGTACATGTCTGACAAATATTGAGGTTTTCGGCGCCTCTCAACTCCTTCACTAACTTCCGAGTCACGTGCGCTGTGACAACAATGGGGAAGGCGCGGGGTTCCGGTGAAGCTCTCTCTTTAGAGCCATCAGGTGAAAGGAGGAAAGTCTCATCCGGGTCCGGCCATACCCGTCCGGCCCTGTCCCCCCTCCCCCTCCGGCTTCTAGCGGCTGTCCCGCTGCTGACGGTTTTGTGGACCTAAGATAGATGGAGCCACTGAAACTCCGTATAATAAAAGTTTTGTCGATGATACCAGGTTTTTGACGCATTTATATTTATGTTGGAATGACAAGATTTATAGAAAAGTTACCTTTTATCGAGCAGGTATTCGCACAACTTGCTATCTTTCTACAAGATTCCCCATTGATGTCATGCCTCCTTCTTCTCATGACCGCCACTCGCGGCTGCAGGTCGAGGAATATTCTATTTTTGCTTCGCGATTACGCGGCGGAATCGCAACATTTTGAAAGAAGGAGGTGTGTTTTCAGTCCTTTGTGACAAGGTGAACAATGTCAAAAGTAGAAAACGCTAATTCTTTCAACGTTAAAATCGTTGCACAGCTCCTTTAAATCATGGAGAGCGTTTGCAATTTAAAGGCGGACGGCACCGGCGAAGATTGGTCGAAGGTGCGCATGCGCTGCTTTATCGCGCGGCGAGGAGGAAAGCAGGCGGAGGAGCTGAGACGTTCGCAGACGATCAGCACTTTCGTGACCTCCCCGCAGCTTCTATTGCAAACGCGGCTCATAAACCACGTGACCTCGATCGAGCAGTTGGGAACTCTCTGTAATGTAGGTTCTCTCAAACTTTTTGGCACAGCTTAACTCGTCTGCTGGCTGCAGCGCCCCTAGCGTTGCCCTAAAATTTGTTCGCGTAATTTTCATCGCATAATTTAGGCGCACGCCCCATTTAACTTGCGAAACGTGCGCTATCCACGTAGTTGCAGGAACCTGAGTCAGAATATAAAGAAGCTGTGTGACCTTTCAACACAAGCGCTGCCGGCAGCGACCAGGGGCGCAGCAGTCTGCAGACGAGCAGAGCCGTTTATTGCTCTTTCTAGTATGCGCCGTTTTTTCCGCCGCTTGGTGGCGGGTATGTCGACGGGTCATTTCTTGTTTCCGTACTTTACAAACTGCATTTGTTTCTTTTCTGATCTAAAATACTGAACAAAACCTACTTTCATACATAATTGAAACGGTTCGCGACACTTATATTTTGTATCTCGACTAAAAAAAAAGCTTTTAGCGGCTCTGACCAGTAGTAAGCCCAGGACCAAAGACGTCACATTTCGCGCGCTTTCGGCAACGTGGGTCGCCCTCGTAGGCGGAGGAGGATTCCGCGTCGTCCGGTTAAAATATGAGTGACGCACTGATATTTAGTTGCTCTCTCCATGCCCGCTGGCTTTCCCGAACCCCAAGAGACGTGGAAATCGCAAAAAAGGCAGACGCTTAAAGGGACCATGAAGGCAGTTTCGAAGTTTTATTCGACGATTGAAATGGATGTCAGGCACGTCTCAGATACTGTTGACCAAGTTCTAGCCCGAACAAAAGTTTGGGTGCCGCACCAATCGAGCAAACAGGCGCGGTAATAATAGCGCCGGGAACGATGCCTGAGACCCCACCGAGGCGGCGGCAGAAAGGTGAACTAAAGTGCGCCGTTGAAGCGTGACGACAACGGGCTCCTCGTCTGGCGATTGGTTCAAACGATAGACGCACTCTTGGTTTCGATTTCGGTGGTGAGATGTGATGAAAAAAGTTCATTTGAACGTTGGATAATCTTTTAAAGTTGTAGTTTGGAATTAATAGGTTTCTTACCGTGTATAAAAGCATAATCTGAAGCGATCCCTCCGTTTGTCACTGGTTGAACGCATCCCGCACTGCTACCTCGGGCGCGTAACAAGCATCGAGCAACCATGGAAAAAAAAAGAAAAAGGTACGAGCGCCGGGGGCGGCGGACTTTTGGTTCTGGTTTCGTGCGTCGTCTCGTGTTCGCTTTGCGAACTGGTGTCTCACCAATCATGCCGCGTTTATGTGCAGTAGTAGGTTGCGCGAAAGGTCGGCTAAAGACGTGTGGTCGATCGGGCGACGTTAGTTTGCATAAACTGCTGACCGATGCAGCAATGTGCAGCATTTGGTTGCGCGCCGTCGTCTTGCGTAGAGCTGTGGACAGCGGTGTCAGGATTTGTTCGTTGCATTTCCGACCAGAAGACTTTGAGCAGCACCTTCACGTCAGCCGGAGTCGCTCTGAAGCGGCGACCGAGGAGCTGGTGGTAGGTCTGGGGTGCCTTCGTAAAGCTCCAATCCAGAGTTCTGCGTCCTTACCAGCATCTCCCGTTCAGTCGGCGTGAGGTCGCTGAACGGGAGCTCAAACTCGTTTGCGAGCGCGGCGGCGCGGCGTTGTCGCCCATTTCTTCCAGGTTTTCTTCACAGACCGCCGCGCACTATACATGGCTTGCTCGTGACGTCATCGCCTCGTGCTGGTGGTCATTTCTATTTGTTCTTGCCGAGAATAACAAGTTTGATGGTGCGAAGTGTATGCTGTCGAAGGTGCGCGCTCGGCAGCAATACCACCACGATGGCCGCTGTTGTGACGTCATGCAAGCCATGTATAGCGAACCACTGGAACATCACTGAGTGTGCACTAAATCCTACCGATGCCGACAGTGCTCCCTGACGTCACTTCTCTTTCCAGAGGCGAAGAAGGGAAGAAATCTGAATGTTTGTTTCGGTTTCGCAGATTTATTTGCAGGTACAGAAATAAGAGTCACAAAGTTCTAGAAAAAATTGTGTGGCATGCCATTACCCCAATGCTTCCGAAAACACCTTCTTTAAAAAAAAAATTAAATTGCCTTCATGGTCCCTTTAAATATGATTGCAGGGTCCCTTTAAAGCACGACTCCTCTGCCACAGAAGCAAACGAATACAAATGAAGAAGAGGACGGGGTGATGGCGGAAAAGAAAGCGTTAATATCCGTGGTGCTGCGAAACTGCGCATACCACTTTGTCTCTCTGACCTCACGACGTCGCGCGTGCGTACAATCTCTGGTCGTTTAAAATCGTTCTTCTGCGAATGCGTAGTGCCAGAACCTTTAGTGGGCGAACGCTCTTGCCTATAGAAAAATACAGAATATCCCCTCTCCCCCCTAAAAAAACAACAGCAACAACAACATATATATGTTTTTTTTTTGTTATTTGCTTGCCGCGAAAATAAAAACTTCGCATTGCCGGACATTCAATATGTGTCCAAATGTAGCACTAGCGGTGCGAACTCAGGTACAGAAGTGTAAGAACTAATCCTTATCTTACACAAAGGTTGCATCCGACTTTCTAAAAGTTTCATTGCAAAAAGGGTGGCCGACAGGGTCCTCAAATACATGGAGCTAAATGGCGCCAGTTACTGAGAATGGGCCTCATTTTCCCTCGGGAATGTAAACTTTGAATGAAATAACTGGTATTTTTGAAACATTGGAATCAAGTTTGGATCGACAGCGCTACACGGCAATGCGTTGTTTATTTTTTCAATGAAGAAAACAATATATATATATATATATATAACTGGGAAGAAAAAAACCCTTGGTGAAAACAGCAACAACGGACGATTTAATCTTCGACGTTTCGGCCGGAGTCCGGCCTTCGTCAGGAAGAACTTTTACAGATGAACGCGGGGGGTATTTATGCAATACTACGGTCGAGTCCAAGTTTCGGCGGGATGACGGTTGGAGCTTTGGTGAGAGGGAAGCGTAGGGCAGTTCGTATCCGGGTGAAGAAGCTGGACGGTCGAGGCCAAGTTTCAAGGACGGTGGGATGACGGTTGTAGCTTCTTGAGAGGGGGCGCAGGGTGACTTTGTGTCCGGGTGGGAAGGGCTGACCTGAACAATAGCGTACAATAGACGAAAGTTCACGCGCAAACTAAAATGCTGTCTCAAAAAAAAAACAAAAAACAAAAAAAAAAAAAAACGGCACGGTCATTTGAGTTGTTTCGTGGGGCATGCATGAGTCAGACCTCAAAGAGAACAATGTTAAACCTAGAACAGAAATAAAATATGAATATCAAAACCTGGAAATAAAAGAGAAAAGTTGATGGTCCAGTTCCGGCCACAAACACAGTATCACTGCTAACAATAAAATCTGGGACCTAAAAAAAAAAAAAAAAAGTCCTTTCATTGTTGTTGCTATTCGTCTGTTAGCATTTTAATCAAGGCCAGAGTACCGGGGCTTTCATTTATTCCTTGTTTAATTGTGTTGAATCGGTAAATTAGGTAGGATTCACGCTGTTCACGTTCGCGATTTGATTTAAATCTAGATTCTAGGAGCGTCACTGACAATTTATCAAATGAGTGTTTTGGGAGAGCGAGATGTTTGGATAGAGGCAATGTCGGAAGATTTATGGCGTGAGATTTGTGGTTATTAAAGCGCAGTCTAAATGCCGTTCTAGTCTGCCCTATGTATTGCATTTTACATAACGTACACTCGAATAAGTACACGACATTCGACGAGGCACATGTTAAGTGTCCTTTAATTTTGATCGAGAACTGCGAGTGCGTGCTGCTGGCCGTGTTTGTGTGCTGCATCTGTTTACAGATCAGACATCCTGGGTGCATGCAAGGCCTACATTCGTTAGGTGGTGGCGATGAATTGATCCGAGAATTTACTAGCGCGTCTTTGAGGTTACGCGATCGTCTGTGCACTACCCCAGGGGCGGATGGAAACGCGCGTTTAAGGCGCTCGCTTTGTTCGAGAATGTTATAATGTCGTCTTAAGATATTATTTACATTAGGATGGTTCATGCTATAAGTTAGATATAGATTTGTGCGTTGTGTGTCGCTTTGCGTGGGGCGCGGGCTGATAAGGTCTGCTCGGTTCAGTTGCTTGGCTTTTCTGATTGCATCGTCGATTACACGGGGTGGATACTTTTGTTTCTCTAGCACTGACTTTAAATTTTGGCTGCTCGCATCAAAATCTGTCTCTTTGGAACAAATTCGTTTGAAACGATGAGCTTGGCTATAGGGAATGCTGTTCTTGCAATGGCGTGGGTGGTCGCTTTGATAATGCAGGTATTGCTGTCGATCTGTCGGCTTACGGTACAGGCTCGTGGCGAGTTTACCTTCGTCTATTTTAACGTTGACGTCTAAGAAGTTTATTTCGGTTTGAGAGTACGGATGTGTAAATATATATATATATATATATATATATATATATATATATATATATTTTTTTTATTATTTTTTAAAGGGAGGGGAGGGGGTGGGGGGTGTTCACGCTGGTTTTGGTGCTAAAGCATTGCGTATTATAAAGCGAGGCATTGTGCGGGGAATCTTCGTGAAGGTTTGCCACGCCACGTTTGAGGAAGGATGGGACCAACTCCCTCGAAGGGCGGTGAGTATCCCCCCACCCCCCCCCCCCCCCCCCCCACCCCCCCAACTGTGGTTGCATGTGCCTCCAAGAAAGCAATGTCAGCGCAGGGTATACAAATGGAACACGAGTGCTGCGTCGACGTTTCACTAGGACTCGTGTTCCGCGGTGGTGGAACACGAGTCCCGTCAGAACGTGGGGGCCCAACCTGTGCTCCGCCCTGACCTCCGCTAGGTGGCGTGGAAACACTCTAGGGGCTGGTACATCTGGGAAGCCTTCTCACGGGTCAAGTAGTCCTTCAGATATTCGGACGCTGGATGTTGCAGTTAGGGTGGAGGTACGTTGGTACGAAGTCGACGGGCTCTGTTACGTTTTTTAAATACGCATTTCTTTGGAGGCTTTGCAAATACGCGGTGGAGCGTGCGAGATGGCCGAGACTGGAAGTCAGTGCCCACTGCATTCCTCATAAAACGCAATTCTGCCTATGACGGCCTTGTCAACAGATGCAAGTAGAGTCACAATTGTATTATATCTCTATTTTCTTTTTTTCACCCATTTGAGCGGAAAGGGCGGTCATAAAAATGATGCGTCGAAGTAGATTCGCAACTCTATTATACCTGTCGTTTTTGTTTTTAACATTAACTCGAGCGGAAAGTGCTGTCACAAAAATGATACGACGAATCAAAATCACAAAAATGATACGATGGCCGCGCTGCATTCTTTGTTATCACTGAAGCCCCTTGACAAAGGCCTTTTTACGAGTACTGCAAACCATTGTTGTGGAAATGTGCAAGACACGTGCCACGAGTGGGTGCTCCGCCGCCATTCGCTTCCAAGGGCCGCTCATTTCGGTGCTGCTCCGCCATTTGTTTCCAAGGGCTGCTCGAAACGCGGGCCTCGTGCACTGGCACATTTGACGCTAATTGCAAGACAAATACATCGAGGGGCTTTAGTTAATACGTCCGCAAATTTACGGCCCCTTATAAAACTATGGGCTCCATCGCATCACTTCTACACACCAAGATTACAAGCAGAAAATAATTCAAATTCAATTATCGCAAGTTCTGTTCCGATTTTTTTTTCCCACTCTTTAGAATGGAAATAACAGACGTTAGGGGAAAAAAAAAGCGTTTTTATATTGCGAACGGTTCAGCCGGAAGTGTTCGCACGAGGCAGAAAGGTTTTAAATTACGCGCTTAAACTCACTCGAAGAGACGACAATGCTGAGCTGATCCTCTTAATTTGTCTTTGGGAGACGACACGCGCGCCGAAGTGTCTTGACGAGTTAATCCCAGCGCGGACGGCTCAGATAGCCCTCAAGAAGCCGCGAAACGCGAGGAAGGCGAGGAGGCAGAAAGAGAACAATGTGCGACAAGCGAACGATGAAGGGCGAGAGAGAAATCCTCTCGCTCCGCGGCGCATGCGCCAGCAATTTTTCGGCCGCCGCACGTGAGCCTAGCGTCCGATATCGAGCTTCTGAGTTGGCGCTCGGCACTTGCCGCGGGAGGTTTGGCTTTCCCGCATTGTCCGCGCGCGATCGGCGGTGGAAACTCTGGAAACAAAAGTTTTGTGTGTGCACGTCGGGCTTCGCCACTCGGCACCGAAGCGATTAGGTGAAACAAACTTCATCCGGGAGTTCGCGTTTGTCACGTTTTGCGTGAAGTTATTGATTGAAAGGAAGCATTTCCCGCCCTTTCTTAAAATTTCTCTACGACTCCGGTGCTTCACGGCTGTTTTTTTTTTCTTATTTTCTTTTTCTTTTGCGGTGACTTGAGACTGAATATTGCCGTCGCGGCCCAGTGCAACTTTAATGCTTATCCGTGGGAAATCTGTGGGCGAAGGTGAATCCTGCGCCACGTTGAGATTGTGAACACTTTCTTCGAGTATATTTTTGTGTTTAATTTGTTGCGATGTCGTGAACTGAGCGGAATAGGAGAGTGAAAGTGTTAACTGCACATAAAACGAAATGTGAAATGGACACTCTTTCTTGTCTCCACGGGAGTTCGGATTACCTTAATCCTGTCCTGGATCTACACGTGGCGAGTAACTCGCAAGGATTTCTATCGCAAGACTTCTTCGTTCAAGCTGTTTCTCAGGTAACGATTTTTGTATATCTATATTAGCTATTTATTTTATATATCCTATGTTTCGAAGCAACTGCATTTATTGCAACAATGTCTGGAAACTTATATAATTTATTCCAAGTTAAATTGTGCGTTAATATTCTCAAAAAAGAAAAAAAAGTAGTTATTAATGTTATTTGAGGTTTTCATGATATACTCAAAATTGATAGAACTAATAAATAGATCAACGTTGCAGTTTAGGATAGTTGGTGTTCGACACAATAAAGACACAAATGGCGCGAAGACGGGTACCAAGTTTAAGGAAACTGACCGGACAAAGCGTTGACTCTCAACTGAAGTTTATTCATGTTGGCATCTAGTATTGATATCATTCATGTCACCCGAATAAACCATTGGTTTATTCAGGCGGCGTGTATATTATTAATACTAAGTGTCAATAGAGAGTTTTAGTAGATCGTTCCGATACCTCCGATACTGCCGATCACGATACTCCGCCACTGCCTTCCTTGCGCATGCATAGTATCGTTATCGGGGCTATCGGAGGTATCGGAACAATCTACTAAAACTCTCTAATATTAATATACCTCACTTGAGAGTCAGCGCTGTGTCCTCTAAGTTTCCTTTTACTTTGTCCTCGGCTTTGCGTTTTTTTTTTTCTTTTTTGTTATGTTAACTGGAACGGACAAGACTGACAATTTAGACTTTGCTGCTTACTATGAACCTATATGAGCTCACCACACCTATTACATGATTTTGTCGTGATCCATTCCTAGATAAAAATCCAATTTGCCTCCTTTACATTTAGTCGTTCAATGTAGTGAACGTTTTCTTGGAGGTTTCACAGTGAAATTCAAGTCGCTGTTATACAGTTATAACTGCAGTGACTGTGCATTATGTTTATAAACATTTGCTATGACTTCATGTGTTTTATGTGTGACTTCATGTGTGTTAAAAAATAGAGGGGGTAGGATACATGGATACATATTTTATAGTATGTTTATGGGGCCCTGTGCACAATACGTGATAAACAGCAATCAAGGTCAGCTGGTTAATTATTAAAACGTTTTAATTACCTTTGTTGTTTTATTACGTTTAAATTGCGGTTTTGAAGGAAGTAAAGGTGAACGTTAAACAAAATAATAGAACTTAGACAAAAAGCGATAACCTTCGAGATGTTCATCGCTATATTTCTGTTTTCTTTTTCCGACCGATTCCAAAAGTATATGCAAAACGTGGGCAGTAGCCTCACCCACTAAGATATGTGGAAAGGGGACGGAGTTGTGGAGGGCACTTTGTTTTTATGTCGGCAGAGTGTCGTCGATTTTCCACCAACAGCACGCTACCGACGTTGTCCGACAAATTTTTTGTTTGAACAATGTTCTTGTTAATTTAATGTACTAGAAAACACACTACCACTCAATTATTCCGTATGCAACGCATTTTCGTAAGTAGGACAGTTTATTTTGTACAATGAAAAGCGAAAGTCGGCCGGTGACGTCAATCTTTTGTCCAATCCATGAGCGGATTTCGACCATGACGCTTCAGGTAGCGTTTGGAACCGGGCGGATCGAGACGAAATGTCACGAAGCGTTTTGAAGGAGGGAAAAGAAAAATACCGAGTTCCTAGTGCTGACATGCTCGGCGGTGGGGTGGGGTATGCATGGACGGGCGGACAGTAGAACACAATTCTGGGAGGAGGGAGTCCCATTAAAGGCTGTCCAAACAACTCTCAACAAAAGCCGTGCACGTACATTTTCAGTGAGGAAATCAACCACACAAACAGCAAGGCTTTCCTCCTCCCCTCTTGGTTGTTGTCTCCTTTTTTCTTTTCGGGAGGTTGGGGCGGACAACAACGGCGGAGGTCTTGAGGGCGGGTAGCAGAGCGTGTGAGCGGCTCTCCTGACCAAGATGATGAGCACGCTCTAAGCCTCTGCCAAAGAATAGAAACACACACAAAAAAAGAAAAAAAGCTTTCTTCCCGTTAAAAAAAAGAAGAAAAGCCTTAAGGTGCAACCTCACCATACCTGCCGCTTTGCTTCATTTTGACGGTTTATAACTTTCTTTCTATGTATTCTACACGCGTACAGTTAGGTGATAGATTTAAGTATCTCATTTTTAACTATACTTTAATGTCTCGATATTAAGTTTATTTGTAGTTGTTAGTTTAATATTTAACTTTTCATAAGACACTATTTTTTATGGCCCAATTGTTTTCTTGACTTATAACGTCCCAAAGTCCACGATACTTTACGTGACGCGCTTTACGATACTTTGCGTGAATGCACATTTTTAAATAAAAAAATTAAAAAAAAATTGTGTTATTTCCATGTGCTGCAAAAATAAAATTAATGACAAGCAACAAAAATAACGAGACGAAGCATCGTTTGATCTTCCATTTTTCAGAAACTGAATATTCATAGATTACACGTGGAGTTCAGTATTCAATCACAAACTCTTCCCATTCAGTTTCGGGCTTACGGCAAGTTGCAATTTTTTTAATACGAAATACAGATGGCGACACGTGTTCAAGAGGAGCTTGATTTGAGTTTGTCGTCATGTGCCACTTGGCACGTCACGTGAGAAACAGAAATGACACCAGATGTGTGGGTGTCAGATGCCTGGATTCCCGCAGTGAGCGAGCCAGGTATCTAAAAACAACAAGCGCGAGGTTGCGAATGGACCACAGCTGCTTTTCCGCGCGTTTCACTGTGCATTGATATGCCCAATTGAAATTAACGACATAAAAGGGGTTCCGACGGTTGCAATAGACCCTTTCAGGAATTCAGTCTGTCCACTTTGATAACTATCATCATCTAAAAAGTGGCATATGTGCTATACCAATGGCGGCCTTCTGTTTACTGATGAAGGATGAAGGTGAAGATACTCCTAAGCAGATGATTCGAGGCCTATACATTCTTGACGTTCGCGCGACGTGAAGGAGGATTGGGATGCAAGAGCTATGTAAGCATTCATTTCTAACTCAGGCCCAGTCAATATGTTAGTAGCACACACCCGGCATCAAAACCGAAAGAGATTGAAAAAGAACTGTACAGTGAAGCGCACATTCTCGTTTTCCGTTGACTTGCGAAATTGACGGTGCCCCATAAAATACTGCAGACCACAGGTTCGTTGCCGCCATTAGTACGGTGAAAGTTAAACTGCCATTTGAGTCACCAGATGGCACTGAATTCCGGAAAGGGTCTATACCACCACGTTTGCAAAATGAACTGACTTTGTTATCAAATCCAGAAATTATTTTCGCAATCTCACTATGGCTTGTCGGAATGGTGCGACTCTATTTTGTTCCATAACCGTCTCGGAGGTTCTTATCCGAAAATAATATGTAAAACAATCTGGGTGGCTCTGAGGCAAAGCACTGACCCGCGGGTCTCCATTTGGTTATTAGTCCCGTCCAAGGTGCCCACAATTTGATAAAGGCCTATTACTAAGAAGGCGCCATGCAATCGAGATTTTCGTTGCACGACAAAAGATCTCCAGATAATCAAAAATTAAACACGCTGTTTGTTTTCGTTTTGTATTTTTGGGGGGCGGGGCGCGGGATTCTTTTCGTTGGTTTGACCCCAGGATCTGAATTTTTACTACGCTTTCCCTTATATCAGGGCGCACCCAGCAGTATACGGGCCGATGAATCCAAACTTGCAGCCCCAAGATTGCACGGCCACGCAGTTCGTTCTTTTTTTTGTCTGTGCGATCATTGGCTACACCAAATGTATTGAATACGTCGTGACATTTTTTTCTAAAAGTGTATGTTCGCGTTTTCTTTTTTGTCTTATATTCTTGATTGCCCTCTTACTTATGATGAATCATTGCATAGTTGTTGAAATGCTGGGAAAGTACTGAATATTTAAAAACAGTAACACGTTGAAGAGTCGGTGCAACGATATCCAGTTGAAATAACTTTCACTTTACACGAGCTTACTGGTGGTACTAGTGGGACTCAAGGATCCTCGCACGCAACGCGGATGGCCAAGAAACTCGTTTGTTGCGGTGTAAGTTTCAAGGACAAAAGTGAGTGTTTTTTCTTCAGTCTCTCCTTCGCAAAACTTGATCACGTAGCTGGGCGGTACAACCCAGTGACGATATTTGAATGCGGCTCGTAGATATAGGACCGGATCATTGCGTGGGCACTCGATTTAAGCTCGTGATAATCGATAGCTCGAGAAGCATTCGGGTAGTGGCCCGTGTCCAATCGCTGCAATGACGACAGTAGCCGAACCATAACAATGTCCGGAACTCAGCGCGTGTCCTGTGCCTTGCCAACCCCAGCGTGTGGCTATGATCAACGTTGGAAGCATATAATCGCCTCCGGATCACGTGGCCATTTGTTCTGGTTGTGAGTTAAGGGGTGAATGCTGCTCGGTTTTCACCGCACGATTGCGTGCGGTGAAAACCGAACGGGTGTTTCACAGGTCATTAACGTCAGGAATCCGTTCTAAGCGTTATTTGCGCAAAGTACCAAAATCGTTGCATCACCCCTTTATTACACACGTAAAAAAAGGAAATTATATTATTTGCTACAAGTATTTATTTATGATTCCGATCGTCAGATACCTCAATACTAAGCGACGCTAATTGTTCAGCTTGAGGAAAGAACGCCCCGGCTGTTCTGGAATCTTTTTAGTTTTATTCTTATTGCGAAAATATTTCTTTTTATGTCGTCCCAAAACAAATTCATCGTCTCTAATGTAACTAATAATCCCTGGAGAGGGGGAAGAAGAAGGACAAACACAAATCTCCAAACTCAGCTAAGTGACTGATGTGCGACTGAAAAATGTCACCTGGTCCTGGTATTGAATTAGTGACTTTTGCATTTCCAGTGGAGCACTCTACCAACTGAGCTAACCAGGAGTTAGACGTCAGTAGAGCAAACAGGTCTTAACAGCTGCCATCCGTTTTAACAGCTGCCACCACCAAGGATGAGCGGCCTGATTTTAATGTATGATGTGTTAATGCAATTATTGCATTAATACATCATATTATTGTTCTTTTTGTCCAGCCCGAAGTTTCTTTACATTAATTGCGTTAGCACATTATCATCTATGCTCTACATCGCACTTATACGACTTCATTTAGTTTCATAGCCGCCTCGAAGACAACGACGCTAAGCGTTGACCTACATGGGCCTCCAGATCCCCAGTTAGTTCCAGGGATCCGCCGACGTTCAGCAATTATACTTAATCATCAAATCTCTGACCTCACCCTTGTGGCAGTTAGGATCAAGAGTGGTAGAAACTGTTAGCATTCGATGGCTGTACTGGAGGTTAGGTTAGCTCAGTTCAAAGAGCTCTTCGCCAGTCTTGAAGACGTCCGGGGTCGGTTCCTGAACCTGGCGGATATTTTCAGCTACGACAAGTCGCCTAGAAGGCGAGAAGTGTGCTCCACTTCAGGTATAAGTAAATTTATTTATGCCTATACTTGTTCCGCGTTTGGAATTTCCTTTAAAATATTTATGCAGTTCGTTTCACGAATTGTGTGTAGCGTTAACAAGGGTAAGGCAACGTTACATGGTTTGCCTCAGTGCATAATTTCTCGCTTTAGTGAAGCACTTTCTAAACTCGTGCAATCACGCCCGTACTTCACAAAAAAAGATGGGGAAACGTCATAAAAAAAGCATATTATAAATGAAATTTATTGCATTTAAGTGGGAATTCTCCGATATAAAATAGCGTTATATGATTTCAACCACTTTTAAATGACGCTGTGTCTAAAGTGTCGAGTTTAAAGATACGTCAGATACATCAGACATATTGTAAGCACCCCAATTCTGTACAAGAAATTAGAGGTCGGAGACATGCGATGTCTGCTCTCCATCGATGCTGAGCGTTCGAAACGTCGCTTGTTTCCTTTCCCCTTCTCTTTGCACGTCTTAACCACACTTTTAGTTTTGTGCCCACCTTTACGTGCCGGCAGCACACCACCTCTTGGTCCCTGGCACTCGGTTTCGTCATCAGTTGGTAGATGGCGACACGCAACGGCACTTGCGCTACCACGCAGGCGCGTTAGAATATAAGCACAAATAAGGAGTTGTGTGTTCTGTTTCCGTCGCCTGGCTTGCAAGAGCGCCTCAAGCATCAGCTTGCGACGAGCAACTATGTACGGCACCGTCCAAACTACAGCCAGCTTACACGAAAAACACATTACTCGGACATCATCCATAATCGTCCTCAACACGTCGACCAGGGAACGAGAAACAAGCTCATGACCAAAATAATCTCAGCTATTCATGCGGGAAGAGTTTCCTTGGAAAATAAGGTTCGGTGAGGGTGAGAGGGAGGGGAGGGGGGTGCTTTTAGGTCCCCTTTCGTAGAGGAGAGAAGCTCCACGAAGGCTTCGCTTTTGTAATTTTGAGGCGCTCGAGACCAACCTTAAAAAGGAAGAAAACTTCCCTTGTCTACTTGCTTTCACTTATATTTGGTCGTAATATCAGGATGTTCAATTTTGTTCTGCTATTTTCCGCTTTTGGTTCTCTCAACATATCGAGGAAGGCACCTACTAAAACTCCCTAATGCTAGAACCACGCAACCAAACACGCATCCACAATTATTAATATACGTGGATTTAACGTTTGGTACATTTTTAAAACAATCGGTAGCATAGCGCTTGAAACCACAATGCTCGGAGCTGGAAATAACGTAATCTCGAAAGGGTACACCGCAAACGATGCCGATTTTAGCCGTCCAAGTGTTGTCTTATTTGGCCACGGTGGCGCTGATGGTCAACCGACGGTGGCGCTATCTGCAACCCTGCCCAGCGCCTATTTCACGTGCTGACCACACCGAGTGATAAGCGCTTGGCGGCCGAAAGATCGGGGTATGACGTAACGACTGGTCGGAGGGTTTTTCGTGTTTTCCTGCGTTTCTCGAAGAAAACGAACGTGATATTCAGATTCACGGGAAAAAAAAAATACTTTCGATTCACCTGTAACTCGTTTTTTTTCTCATGAACATCTAAAGTTTTCCCTTAAAAAAACACCCTTGTAGCGAAAAAAAAAAAACGCACATTGCTTCATTGTGTTTTTTCTTTTTTCCCCCAGTTCTTCGGTCAGTATCAGGTGCAACACTGGCACTAACCGACCAATTCTTAAAAAGAAAAGTTGGGGTTCCAATCCACGCCGTGTAGGTGGTTGGACAGCGAAGCTCTGCTGTCACGTGCAACGATTGTCCACTGCACGTTTCATCAACATTTCAAACAGCGGTGTTAGGGTGGGCTTTGTTCATACTTTTTATGAACCGGAAGTTCTCTGGGACGTCAAAGACTAGAACAACTCCTGGTGGCGTTTGCCATGAAAAGGGTCTATACCCCTTTTAATGGCATACGCCACCAGGTAGTGCTCCATTCTTTGACGCTCCAGAGAACTTCCGGTTTATAAAAATAATAAACAAAGACCACCTTACCACCGCTGCTTGAAATATCGATGAAAAATTTAACCACCAATTCTCCAGGTGAACACCAAAAGAACGAAAGTAGTGCTCCACTCTTTGACGCCTCAGAGAACTTCCGGTTTATAAAAAAAAAGAATAAGCAAAGGCCACCTTACCACCGCTGCTTGAAATATAGATGAAACGTTTAACCACCGATTTTCCAGGCGAACGCCAAAAGAACGAAGGATTGCGAGATCTGTTAAAACATTTCGAATATTCTTCTAAATCAACTTGCCTCCTCTAGGATGTAATATCGTACAGCCAAAGGCCCTCGTTAAATCTCCAACTTTGTTGTCCGTGTAGCTTTTATGCGTTCTAGCACTAGTGGCATAAGCAAGCTCAACAGGCTTGCGAAGACTGTGCGACCGGAAGTCGCTTGGTACGCAAGCGGAAGTTCGTGCTTGTAAAAAGCAAAAGGGTCTCGAAAGAAAAGTAAATGAACTGTACCAAAACGTTTTTAGACATGAAAGACTTCGTACGCTGCCGTTGCCGCGGCAACTTATGTAACTGAAATGTTTACTGGAAAACTACATGTTACATGCTTCGCATTGTTAGCGTGGCTAGTGACGTCACTCCCCACTTCGTACTCCGCCGTTGCCGCTGCAGACTATGCAACCGCAATCTTTACCGAGAAACGCATACGGGGAGCGCAGCGTGCTTCGCATTGTTCGCACGCGCCTTATCATCTATCATGTGGTTTTGATAAATGTTTTGTGGTTTTCCTATTGAATCAAATGTCAAAACGCTCACGAGGCGCGCGCGATGGTCTTTCGTCGCCTATTCTGTCTACCACTGTTCTGTCGACGGAAACAAAAAAACTCGATCAACAAATCGTATACTGCTTCGCTGAAAAAAAAAAAAGAAAAAAAGGCAGGAAGTGGCGTTAGCTTCGGGGTATCGTTCAGCTGCCTAGGTGACTGCGCTATCACCCGATGAGAAGGCCGGAGAAAGAGTAACCTAGCGAGAAACACGAACATAATGAGCCACATCCTGCGCCTTTTTGGCTGCCAGTGACTCTAAAGTGAGTCCTCGAAGGAGGCTTGCTCAGCAAATTCATTTTGTCTAAACTTTTTTTAAAAAAGTACTAACTTCACGATTTTTTCTTCTGCGTCCAATCAGCCATCACCTCTTTCGCAAGTCCGCCAAAAACGCTAACGCAAAGTATTCCCTGGACATGTACACAACACGAAGAAAACAAACGCGCCACGACAGGCGGCTAGGGAAAGCAGGCTCCTCCAAAGCGTGCCTTATTTGTTTTCCCGGGATTGAGAGTTTGAAGATGTAAGGGTAGAAGGAAATCAATTTTGCTTTCCAGGCGCATTTAAGCGATCGAAGAAACGGAAAAATAATACGACCTCGTTCGTTCGATCCTTTGTTCATTTCTTTGAACCAGGCTGTCTTTACAGGGGCCATGAAACGATTTTTCTACTCTCGCTAATTACTACTTACACTCTAAGAAATAGGGTGTGTAAGGGGGTTCACCCCTCATCCCATATGAAACCCCCATAAAGAACAATTCGACTATAATTATAATGCAATTAAATGCAAAGGTGCAAGCGAGCTGGACAAGAATGCCGAAAATAATCCCCGGAGAAGAGGAACAAGAGGGACAAAGGACAAACATAAATTTCCAAACACAACTAGGTGACTGGTGAGCGACCGAAAAAATCCGCCTCGTCCGGGTATCGAACCCGGGACCTCTTCATTACAGGGGGAGCGCACTACCTACTGAGCTAACCAGGAGTTAGCCCAGGGATTATTTTCGTCATTCTTGTCCAGCTTGCTTGCGCCTTTGCATCTAATCGCATTAAAATTATAACCTTAAAATTGCTTGCTTCACCCTTGTTGGTGTTAGACTGGTGGCAGCTGATAAACTCCGTTTGCTCTACTGACGTCTAACCCCTGGTTAGCTCTGTTGGTAGAGCGCTCCATCTGTAATGAAGGGGTCCCGGGTTCGATACCCGGACCAGGCGGATTTTTTCGCTCGCTCACCAGTCACCTAGCTGTGTTTGGAGATTTATGTTAGTCCTTTGTCCCTCTTGTTCCCCTTCTCCAGGGATTATTTTCGTCAACAATTGGACGTTCAGTCCACCGACGTCGAAACCGACGATGTCAATTTTCTCGAGCGGCTTGATAGTCAACCGATACAACATATTAAAAAACGAACGTACGCATTAAAGGCTGCAGAAAGGCAATCAAGCTTTTTCGGCCTTGCTGCAGAACCTCAGTATTTTTTTGTAGACTTCATTTGATACGCACATTAGCTATTTAGTACGTTATATCCAACAGCTATGAAGCCGCTCGTAAAAGTTTTTATCGCCAGCTCGACGGCAGTAACTGAGCGTCGGGATGTAGTTTCGGGGTGTTGCATATGGGACAAGAGGTGTACCCCCGCACACCCTCTATGTCTGAGAGTGTAGAATCCCTCCCTAACGTTAATAACTGAACAAACTTGCCTAAGTTTCTCTTTCGAGGCAGTGGCAGTCGCCAAAACAATTCGAGAAATATGAGCCTCGTTCATCCTCTTAACTCCGAGCCAGAACAACACGCCACGTAGTATGGCGCCTATCCTATGCCGCCGACGTTAATCATAGCCACACGCTGGGATTAGGAATGTAGAAAACGCGCGCTGAGCTCCAGGCATTTTTAGAAATCGGCTATTCTCATCACCGCACTGGTTGGACACGAACCACTCCGAGTGTCCGCCGAGGTATTGACACCCCTCAAAAATGTTTTTTTTATATTATTTTTTGTTAGGCGATTCATTATGATGTCGTAAGACTATTCAATTAATATTTTGCTACAGAGTCACGTATAGGTTTAATAAAGCCAAAAAAGGAACGCGCTCGAAACCGAAACCAAAACCGACGCACGGATGTCGTGGGAGAGAAAGAGAGATAGAAGTGTTGAAAAGAAAAGAAGCCTAATACAGATGTCGGAGAAATTAGTATGTGTGTGCCGGAAATCCCGTGGCTACACCCAAACATGCGCGTTTTTTCCCCCTCTGTGTTTTTTTTTTTTTGGCAGCGCGCAGCAGACGACATGCGTTGCGGGAACCGTTTGCCGTGCGATTCCTTTGCAGTTATGTTTGTTCCGCTCGTTGTTCTGCGCTTCAAGATGAGTTGTTTGTACATTGAAGAGTTGAAAATGAGTAGTGAGTGTCAATGGTGAATTCCTGTGAATCGACTCCGAAAAGAATAGCCTCTAGATGTTACGTGAAGAGCTGCTTCACAGGTCCTGCATCCGAAAGTTGCATTGTGCGGCGGAGTCTGCACAGGGTTCCGAAAGATCGACGGGATCGGGACCAATGGCTGGCTGCGATTCCTGTAGAACAGCTACGGGCACCTCGGAAAGCGGTCGCCACCCGATTTATATGCTCCTTGCATTTTGCGGAAATTTGTGACTACATTTAGTATGCAGGTGTCAAAAAGGGAATCCCATACCATTTAGTTCAGCGACGCTTGAAACATTTATATATTTAACGTTTGATACATTTTTAGCTCGCGGCAACACAATGATCGGAGTTGGTAATAACGTAATCTCGCGATGCGGGCAAGACTCCCGATTTTAGACGTCCGAGTTTTGCCGCATTTGTCCACGTTTGCGCTGTAATAAACCTACGGTGGCGCTATCTGGAAACCTGACCAGCGCTTATTGCACGTGCTGACCATACCGACCGACAAGCGCTTGGCGGCCGAAAGATCGAGGTATGACGTCACGACTGGTTGGAGGGTTTTTCGTGTTTTCTCGCGTTCTTCCAAGAAAACGATCGTGATATTCAGATTTACGGGAATAAAAAATACTCTAGAATTAACCTTTAACTCGTTTTTGTCTTCATGAACCCCTACAGCTTCCCTTTAAAAACATCCTTGTAGCGAAAAACAAAAAACAAAAAAACGCGCATTGCTTTATTTTGTTTCTTTCTTTTCTTCCCCGGTCCTTTGGTCAGTATCAGGTGCAGCCCTGACACTAACCAACCAACTCTCTTCAAAACAAAAGTTGGGGCTCCAATCCACGCTGGGAAGGTGATTGGACAGCGAAGGTGTGGTATCACCTGCAATGATTATCCACTGCACTATATACCCTTTTATGGCAAACGCCACCAGGGGGTGCTCCAGTCTTTTACGTCTAAGAGAACTTCTGTTTTATACAAAGAATGAACGAAGGCCACCTTAACACTGCTGCTTGACATGTAGATAAACCGTTTAACCAACAATTCTCCAGGTGAACGCCGAAAGACAAGTGCGAGATCTGGTAAAATATTTCAAGTATTCTTGTAAATCAACTTGCCTCCTCCAGGATGTAATATTGTACAACCAAAGGCCCTCGTCAAATCTCAAACTTTGTTGTCCGTGTAGCTTTTTTATGCGTTGTAGCACTGGTGACATAAGCAAACTCAACAGGCTTGCAAAGACGGTGCGGCCGGAAGTCGCTTGGGACGCAAGCTGCAGTTCACGTTTGTAAACAACAAAAGGGTCTCAAAAGAAAAGTGAATGAACTGTATCAACACCTTTTTAGATATGAAAGAATTCGTATGCTGCCGTTGCCGCGGCAGACTATGCAACCGCAATCTTTACCGAGAAACGCATGCGGGGAGTGCTGCCTGCTTCGCATTGTTCACGCGCGCCTTATCATCTATCATGTGGTTTTGACACTTGTTTTGTGGTTTTCTTATTGAATCAAGTGTCAAAACGCTGACAAGGGGCGCGCGATGGTCTTGTGTCGACTATTTTGTCTACTACTGTTCTGTCGACGGACACGAAAAAACTCGGCCAACATATCAAATACAGCTTTGATAAAAAAAAATGCAGGAAGTGGCGTTAGCTCCGGTGTATCATTCAGCTGCCTATGTGACTACGCTATCACCCGATGAGAAAGCCAGAAAAAGAATAACGAAGCGAGAAACACGAATACAATGAGCCACGTCCCCCGCCTTTTGGCTGTCAGTGACTCTTAAAGTGAGTCCCCCAAGGAGGCTTGCTCAGTAAATTCATTTTGTCTAAACTTTCTTTCGAAAATCACTCTCTTGACGAATTTTCTCTTAATCTTCTGCGTCCCATCAGCTGTCACCTCGCCCGCAAGTCCTCTAAAAACGCTAAAGCGAAATATTCCCTGGACATGCACACAACACGAGGAAAACAAACACTCAACGACAGGCGGCTAGGGAAAGCAGGATCTTCCAAATACGGGCCTAATTTGTTTGTCCAGACCCGAGAGTTTGAAGATTAAAGGTAGAAGGAAATCGATTTCGCTTTCCTGGCGCATTCGAGTGAACGAATAAACGGACAAATGACATGACCTCGTTCGTTTGATCCTCTGTTCATTTACTTGAACTAGGCCGTCTTTAAAGGGGCCATGAAGCGATTTTTCTACTTTCGCTAAATGCTACTCACACTCTCAGAAATAGGGGGTATAGCTGGATACACCCCTCGTGCCTTTTATAACACCGCAAAACAACAATTCGACGTTCAGTCCACCGACATCGGACCGACGATACCAACTTTGACGAGCGGCTTGATAGTCGAGCGATACAACTTATTAAAATAGCTAATGAACGCATGAAAGGCTACAGTAAAACAATAAAGTTTTTTTGGGTCTGCTTCAAAACCTCTGTAATTTTTTTTTTCTAGTCGTTGATACGCACATTAGCTATTTAGTACGTTAAATCCAACAGCTATCAAGCCGCTTGTAAAAGTTGCTATTGCCAGCTCGACGTCACTGGACTTAACGTCGGGAGGTTGTTTTAGGGTGTTACCCTACACCCCCTTTTTTGGAGAGTGTAGAATCAGTCCCCAACGTTAATTATCGAATGAAGTTGCCTTAAGTTTTCTTTCTAGTCAGTGGTAGTCGCCACAAAAATTCGAGCAATATGAGCATCGTTTAACCCCTCGACTCGGAGCCAGAACAACACGCCGCGTAGTATTGTGCCTATCCTAGGCCTACGGTGGAAGAAATACATTTAGGTGATGACTCTGGCCACTCTTCCCGCGGGGATTGAGCCACCAGATCGTGTACGGAGCTAGCCTGGAGCCAGGAGTAGTTAGTTCCGCGCCGCCGCGGCGGGCGCTGAGCTATTCGCGACTCCAGCAACCTATAGGGGGCGCCACCACCAAACAAACATGGCGGCTGGGTCCAGGTCGCGTCGGCTCGGCCGGGCCGCCTGAACGGGTGGCGCATTCAATTTAACAGATTTTTTTTTTTTGTTTAATGCCCAATTTTATAGGTATTTGAACTCCGGCGCTTAAGTGTAGCCGGTGGACATAAACTTGCGGGGCATAGTTTTGTTTTCCCGGTGTTTTTTGTTGCTTTCGTGTCAAACTTTCGTTTCGGAGATTTCGTTCAAAACCGAAACTATAGGCTCCGAAGAGACGGTAATAGACTCTAATCAATTTTGTTGAGCTAAGGAAAGCTGCGATGACTACAGAATTGTTCCACCGAGAGTAATTTTCAGCTAACTCGCATGTCTCGAACATGCGACTTATCTGACCGCGAAATTGAGCTTGGTCTGCTCGGTCAACAACGCAGGCTGCTGGAAAATTACGAAAATTAAGCAAGCGCTTCTTGGGCCAAGGAGCATGTTATCCCGCAGGCGCAACACTAAGCAGCTGATATTTGTATTACAATTCAGGTTTTAGTAGCAATCGAGAAGTCATCTTGACGAGCGGGTTACGTATTATATTACGTGCTATGTCCCACTAAAGCGATATTAGTATATTCTTCGGGTCGAAATATGAGCTTAGTTGACTAGCTATTACGTGAACTGCTGAATAAAAGTATATTCGAGAAACAGAGAGGTGCTACTTAAACTTAGCCAAATGGTTCTAGCCGGTAGCACGGAGACGAGTGTGGACAAACTGAAGAGAGTCTTCATCGGAGATTCACGCAGAACCTCTCTGCATTGAACTTGACTTCGAATCCTGAACGGAGAAAATTAGTATTTTTTGTGGCCGGTCAACCTGAGCAATGGAGATGTATATTGCTGCTGGATTCGACGGGGGTATAATATAAATATTGGAGGCGCGAGAGATCATAATGCCGTGACAGCTTCTAACTTTGCGAGACGTGTCCCCCGCCTTTTGAAAGAAGACAATTTCCCCCATTAATCGTATGCAGCGAGCAGGTTTTCCGGAATCAAGTAATTGCGAAATTAGGCCAACTCCTTCGGTGTGGTCCAGAGGTTTTTTCGGCGTAAAACAGCCAAGATGAATAGCCAACGCACCGACAGACGTGGGTGGCTCAAACTTGAAGCTAATCGAACACAACCAAACTCAAGAAAAGCAGCTATCGAACCTTCCCACTCACCTGACTGCAACATTGGTGTTCCTTCCAGCGAAACACCCCGTCTGTCGTCCTCATTCCACTGTTCTACAACCCTATAAAGAAACCACTTATCAGTTACCAAGTAGTCGTCACTTTGAATGTGATTCGAGACAGAGAAGAAATCAAAACGTTTTTTCCCTGATTCCTTCCCATCCAAGAAATCGAAAGCACGCGACCGTGTGTTGTAGAGTAAACGGGCTTTCAAACGCGTGAGGAAAGGAAACAACCTGCTGATGCTTCACCACACTAATGAACACTCAGGAAAACTTAAGAAATTTTCGGACCTTCGTCAAATTACATTGTTCGCCACCGCGCCGACAACGTGTCCGCGAAAGCCACCAGAGACGCGGAGGGGCGCAAAGCGACCTGTTCTGGCTGGTTCCCGGTTTTCCCGCTTGGTGGCGTCCGTTTTGCTGGAGTCGGGTATGAGGTCCCTCCTCGGTGGCCAAGGTGTCGGCGGTGGAGCGTACTGGCCTTTTTCGCGGTGTGGTGGTGTGGTGGTGGTGTGCGGCCAGTGGCTGACCTCGTGTTTTGCTTTGGTGCTGTGTCGATCACTGGTGCCACCATTGTGCACGAAAGTGAGGCTTAACCCGAAGAAGAAGTTATGCTATAAGGATGGGAAAGACGTGCTTCCCTCCCAACTGCAATTCGGAGTACCAGAACTGTACAGAGCGAGTTTCCTTGTTTAAAGCTCCATCGAATGACGCTCGCCTAGAGCAGTGGCATCGTGCAATCCCAAGGGTGACACCATATTGTGAGTCTATTGATGAAAAGTGATTTATGTCCTGTAACCGCTACTATACTGTTTGACTTTCAGTCACTGTGTCATCATTTCAGTCACTATGTCATTATAAATAAAAATGTTTTCTGCTCACATGGTTTGTAAGTACCACAGTACCATTGACATCGTATGTATAAACCATTTGTAATGCTAATACATTTCTGCGCATGTAAAGGATTATTTAGGCCCCACTTTGTAACATTATTAGAGTTCATTTTTTTCAATAAGAAGGCAGGAGCAGGGTGGAGAAAATCCCCGACCTCCTATAAAGCCACGCAATATGTGTAAACAATTTACGAAACTGTTACCAAACATGGTGTCGAACAAAACATTCGAGCACGACCCAGCTGCTTAAATGAATTATTTTAAATTACTTTAAATTATTGCAAACCCAGTAAGTTGTGTCGGAAAATTTTATATTTATACGAGTATTTTTGTCACGTTGAGTCATCATCGGTATGTTGTCGTTTAAAGGGAAACTCCGGTCCATACTTTCGATTTTGGGATTATGACTGTTTTTAGTGCAGTCAGCGTCCCTGAATTGCAAGGTGTAATTTTTTTCTCGTTATTGTGCGCAGTTTTAAAGATATCGACGCCTCAAAGTTTTGTTTGGGGCGCGGCCAACAAAACCTAAACTAGCCGCTGAAGGCCCCGGCAACACTGGAAATCAGCCGCTATGAGAACGTGACGTCAGGATCGTTCTCGTTCAACGAGTACGCAGGCCAAGCGGCACCTACCTCTGTTGCGCTAGCCGTCTAAAGATAGGAGGTAAGCTGATTTTGTTTTAATTCTGTATACGTGGGAGTTATCCAGCATATGTAGCAAAAGATAGCGCGTATACCCAAAAGCTAGCGACTGGAAAACCCGTGAACTCGTACGGTGCCGTACTCGGCGGCCGTCGCCGTGCATGCGCTATGCCATACTCGTGGCTTGTATACCCAAAAGCTAGCGACTGGAAAACGAGTGAACTCGTTCGGTGCCGTACTCGGCGGCTGTCGCCGTGTGTGCAGTCTTCCGTACTCGTCGCTAGGCCTAAATTGGCATCGGGGCTCCGTGGATGGAGCGGCGTCACTCTACGCCGCGCTGCCAGTGACGTACAGCACTGGGGCCCTCTCGCTTTCGCGCTGCGGGTCAGTCCCAGACACGGAAGCTTCGAGGCTCTCCGGCGCGGGCCGCGGCGCCCGAACACACGTGTGCTGGGCTGTACACGTCTGTTTTTTCGTTCTTTTTTCCTCGGGCACGTAAAAGCCGAAGTCCAAAGTCCACTCGTCGAACAGCGTTCACCCACACCTTCTCCAATTTCTGGTCCGTCGGAAACTTGTGAAAAAGCACCTCCGTGATGCGCAGCGGATTGTTTGGGCAGCCCACAGCGCTACAAGTTGCACTCGGCATCTTTCGAGGAGCAGCTGGGCAGTCTTGGGCGCACCGAGTTGCTCGCTAAAACGAGTCTGAGTCCTCACAAGCAAATAAACAAAAGGCTATACCGAAGCTACACGGGCTGCAGATAAAAGCAACGGCTAAAGACGCCAATCACAAGCCGAAGTAGCGGTGGTAGCGGCTCAAAGAAGCGCACTCCGCGCAACACCCGGACCAGAGGAAAAAAAAGAGAACGATACTGACGTCACGGCCCAATGTTGCTTTAGCGATCGGCAACCCGCTGGCCGCCCGCTAAGGAGCAGCGGCTCGCGGCGGGTCGCATTTTTATTATCGGCATTAGTTGAAAATGCGGCGTCCCACGGACGTAATATTTTGGCTGGGGTCGTATTTTGTGTCACTACAGCGATACCAGTAATTTATTTCATTTTGAGTTTTGGCCGGAGTTGCCCTTTAAACAACAGCAAACGCACGGGGGAAAGGCAACCAGTGCCAATGAGCCAACATAAATCTATCATTTCACCAAACAGTACACAGGGACCAAGTAAAGAATGCATAATTTCCTTCACAAGCCCTCTATACAAGCCTTCACAAGCCCCTCTATACTTGGGCGCCATCTATCCCGGTGCGAGTGAAGCGCGCTCGGTGCGCCAAACAGAATGTTGCCGCCGCGGCGGACAGAGAGTCATCACCTAAATGTATTTCTTCCACCGTGCCTATGCCGCCGACGTTAATTGTAGCCCCGCGCTGGGGTTGGTAATGTAGAGAGCATGCGCTGAGCTTCATGCATTTTTAGAGTTCGGCTATTCTCATCACCGCACTGGTCGGACACGAACCACTCCGAGTGTCTGCCGAGGCATTGGGCGCGTTAAGTCCGTACTCCGGAGCGGAGTGTTCGGCCCTCCGTTCACTAAACGGACCGGAGCGCCGTCGGAGACTGACACTGGAGCGCGCTCTTCGTGCACCGAGTATTTCTCGGAGCGCGAGTGATTTCTTCGCGCTCCGTGTCGTCACGTCCCCAAACAAGATGGCTGCACTGTCGTCGAGACCGTCTAGACGAAGGGCGCAGCCGGACCGCTGCCCCTTTTTAATTGATTAGTGCTAAATGTGGCAGGAAAAAAAATGAAAGCCGTTTTCAACTCCCTATAATGCCGAATTAGAGCGCAGCTCTTGAGGAGGAGGAGGGAGGGCTACTGAAGGGAGGGAATACCCCTTCTCTCTCCTCCTCACCTCCTCATCCTGTCTGCTACTTCTCCCTCCGAGCGACGTCGCTGTCGCCTCACGAGGGTCACGTGACCTCACAGGAGTCACGTGACGATGACGATGACGATGACGTCATCACGATGACGTCATAGTCATCGGTATCGTGATGACGTCATCGTCATCGTCACTGACGGCGACGGCGACGCCGCTCAAGCCGGAAACGGGCGCCTAAGGGCTGCGCTCTAATACGATTTGATTTGAAAGCCAAGACAGCAATCAGTGTTCCGGAAAAGGTTTGTTCGTGCATCTCACCTGAAAGCGGATTCATCTCACCTGAAAGCGGATTCATCTCACCTGAAAGCGGATAACAGTGACAGAAAAGTTGTCGAGTAGAGAAGACATTTGGACCGCTTCCCTTCTTGGAATGCTTAGCCCAGCGAATAAAAATACGTTGGAAAATCGAAACATGAGTTAGTGCACGCGGAAAAGGTTTGTTTATGCGTCTCGCCTGAACGCAAATTTGACGTACTTGGTTTGTCGGTATCAGCGTAGCACATCGGCGGGTTCCGTTTCGCGCTGCTAGACGGCCCGGAACATCTGACAAGTTTTGCAGCTTCCTGCATCAACAAGCGGGCTCAAGAATGTTGTCTATAATTCAAATGGGAACAGCGCGCATGGTCAATAAAAAGATCGGTCAAGGTAACTTTCCATTTATGTGCTCGAAGCGAATCTTCGAACGTTTTCAGGAGTATTCATATTCGTAGAAACTTCCTAATGATACCGTCTCTTGTGACTTTACACTCTGCCGCTCCACGAAGGGCCTAATTAATTTATCTTCGAAATAATTACGGCTTTTCTGCCACTCCCCCAGATACCGGGTTCGTCATAAACATGCGGTTGGAAGTGGCTCATGCGGCTCGTGGATAGTTTTGGTGTGTCGCGCCCCTCTACGCTATGCTCCGTTTAGTTGCTGCGCTCGGAGTATATGAAACTCGGAGAGTCAAAGTAAGAGTTGAGGTGCGCGGACTTAACGCGCCCATTAACTGTTTCGAGCCAATGTCGAGTGCTCACGCAGTTCTCAAGTCCAATCCATGAGCCGCGCTCGACTGTCGTAAGGCTCGATTGTTGTGAGCTTTCGATCCCACAATTACGTCAAGCTTTTGCGAAGGCAAAACTGAATGAAATAGTCCCCGTGTATCCTCGCACCTTCACCGCAACAAAGAAGCTTCTGAATGGTTGATGGTCTGTGCGAGTATACAGGGTGTCACAAAAAAAAAACAAATTTACACGGTCTTTTTTACGGCAAAAATAAACTAGGCATCGCCGAACGCTCATTCTCGGCCCAAAGGTAGCGCTAGAGGTCACAACCAGATGCCAAAGTTTCAGCCCGATCCGATAACTTAATAAAAAGTTATAAGTGAATTTCTCTAAATTTCAATGGGAAAATGGAGCCCATTTTTGCCCGTTTTCGGTTTCTGGTGCCATAGAGCCCCATGTGTTCGAAAACTCAGTCGGCCGCCATTTTCCCATTGAAATTTTCAGAAAATCACTTATAACTTTTGATTAAGTTATCGCATCGGGCTGAAACTTTGGCATCTGGTCGTGACCTCTAGCGCTACCTTTGGGCGGAGAATGAGCGTTCGGCGATGCCTAGTTTATTTTTGCGGTAAAAAATACCGTGTATATTTTCTTTTGTGACACCCTGTACTTGGGCCAGACTAGGACCAGTACGCCTCTACAGAGTCATAAACATTCTAATGCGATATCGTTTCATGACCGCTTTAACAAACAAAGCAGGAAAGGCTATGCGCGATTAAATCTCTGATACCTTTCATTATGCAGATGCGGACTTTTTTGTTGTTGTTGCCTGTTTGTTTTCGCATAAATAAATAGCAAATTCTATCCAACGCGAATGGATCAACCCGGAGGGTCTCCCTGCTCTAGTGACTGGTGGGGCGGATTTAATGCGCTTAGTGTAAGCCTTCACCGGGCACTAAACCACTTTCTGCGAAAGTTTATTTATGGTCTTAACCCAATTTATAAGCTCAAAGCATGCTAAAAAAAAAACAAAAAAACTAGGTTCTTGCTTGGTCGATATTTTTATTAAAATCTGCAACAAAAATCGATTACCTCGGAACTATCGCTGACACCAGGTTGCGTCATCGGAAGAGAAGGCGCAAAGGAGAAGCCCCTCTCGTTTGAGTTCCTGTATAGGCTTCCTACGGGAGCCAGAGTTGCGCGTCTGTTTTCCACGTGCCGCCGCGCCGCTATTCGCCGATATCCGATCGCGTGAGGAGCCGGATCAAATGCCGTGCAGGAAAATTGACACGCCATGGAGTAGTACATTCCCCTGCTTTTCAGCACGACGTGTGGCTCGAACGCGCGGCACCGCTATTCGCCGAATTCAGTCACGCGAAGAGCAGGATCAACATGCCGCGATAGTTCCGAGGTAATTGGTGTTATTTTAATGGAGTATTAATACCCGTTGCTTAAATTCAAAATGAGGGGGTTTCCAAAGGTGAAATTTTCTACGCGTTCCCGACTTTCAGTTGAAGCTGTTCGAAATGAATCTATGACTTGGCTTGATTTTTATATTAGACACCTGATATTATCTGCCTGCTCGGGGTATTTTACAAATTGAATTTGGTTGAACTTTATTTTCAGCAACATTATGTCGAGGACCGCGGACAAAAAGCTACCAAGAGCTAGCTTCACTGGGTCCGAACGTCTTCCTTAAATTAAACCACTTTTGCGATAATCCATTTAAAGTCATAACTCAGCCTATGGGCTCTAGGAATGCTGAAACGCAAACATTACATTCGTGCTTGGGCGATTTCTCGATTAAAATTGGTACCAAAGATTGACGAAGTCGGAGCTATCGCCGACACCAGAGGGCTCCATCGGACGAGGCGACGAAGGTGACGGTCTAATCCTCATTTAGTGGCGCCATCTGGTGTCAGCGATAGTTTAGAGGTAATTGATCTTTGAAACCAATTTTAATCGAGAAATTGGCCACACGCACCAATGAAATGTTTGGTCTGTTTAGGATGCTTTTAGGCCATAGGTTGAGTTGTGACCATAAATAGACTATAACAAGAAATAGTTTGGTGCCCCATTAATACATTTACGCGTTAACACATTTGAGTTTGTTTACGAACAAAAGCTTGTGATCTCTTACGTCGAGAAAATACGCTGGCACGCCGACGACATCTAACATCTAGGATGTTACCCTGGAACTGCACCTCCCTAGAGCAAAGGTTCTGCGCTATTTGCAAGATCAAACGTACGTATTATCTGCGAGAAATTGTCCTTTATAACTTACAGTAATGCCGAAAAGTTTTTGAGCCAAGAAAGAAAAGACGATGCGCGAAAAAAAAGAAATATACTGAATGTGCTCCACGCGATAGGAGGCGCCATTGTCCCCTTTTATCTTCGCAATTTCAACACGACCAAGAAGCTTCTAAATCAGCGGCGGTCCGTGAGAGTATACTTGGGCCAGACTTGGACCGGTACGCGTCTGTAAAGTCATGAACATTCCAACCCGATATCGTTTCATGACCCTTTTATAGCTGGAGGCATCTTGTGTGTCCCTATCGCGTGCAGTTTTGGGTATTTATTCTTAATATCGACATGCGATATTGCCGCGTGCACGAGGCTGCTACGCGAAGGTTCGGGTGTGAACACCGTCGGTTCATTAGATTTTTGTTGTAATTTTTCTTGAAAAATTTTTTCCTTTCTCGAAAGTTCCAGTTAATTCTTTTCTGTTATCCTGTGTTCTGGTTTAAAGCGTTTTTGAAGACAGCGCGCGTATAAAAGAAACCGTAGCGTACTGCTTGAAGTCAGTCGCTCCTTCGTCACCATCCCAGAATGCGCGGCACCCTTTTTATTTTATTCGTTTGAGCTGCAGGCACACGTTTGCTCATTAAACGTTTGTTTCTAGTTCAAAATGTATCTCTTTATTTTTCTACGTGAGTGTATGTGAACTTCCGGTCGTTTATCATGATCTTTGCATTCGCCCAGGCAGCACAAGACGTCCAGATGACGTCGAAATAAGGTCCTAGACGTTGGGTGAGGTCGAAGTCCTTAACAAACTTTTTATCGACGGCATTAGTACGTCCATATGAGAGGTTCCGACAACGTCAAACGCTCGACGTAGTGACAACGTCTTACGCTTCACCTCGACGTCTTGAGCAATAATCGACGTCAGTTTGACGTCTTGTATGAGAAGTTCTTTGAACGTCGAGCACGAACGTCATAAAAATGTCTTGGGCAACACACCTTGACATCTTCGACATTAAACCATTAAACGTTTGTTTAAGGGTAACAGCCACCCAGGGAGGCACCTGCTGGCGCTTCCAACAGCGGTCGCAGAAGCCGGTGCTGCCATTTTCAAGCCACCACTCAAAGACAGTAAAAGCGGGCATCGCAAAAAGTCTCATTTCCTCCACCCGCACAAAGTCCTGCCAACACCTCTCCCCATCTAGCCTGGAGGGACAGCTCAGCCGCCTCACAAACGCCGGATACCCGCGCCACCTGCTGGCCTCCACGCTCAGAAAACTAATAATTTAAAAAGTCGCCGCACGGAAGCCTGCCCGGCAAAGGTACACAACCATCCCCTATTTCCACAATACCGCCCACCGACTAAAAACAGGGGTAGACGCTTCGACATGGACGTTGCGTTTTCGTGCCCCTTCAAGTTGAGCTCAATGTGCCGCCTGGTAAACTCTCCCCCTCCTCCCAAGATCGGCTGCGCCAAGAGGCACGCGGCCCCCTTGGTTCCCCGCGCGGTCGGACGGGTGTATTCCGTGCCCTTCTCGTACGGGGCGGAGTACATCGGGCAGACACGCCGCTGCCTCAACGGCCGCCTGCGCGAACATGAAAATAGCAAAAAACGACGAGGACTCCCAACACCCCATGGTCCATCACCTCAAGGTTTGCGCTCCATGTGCCCCTGAGTTCCCGTCCGCGCGTGTTCTGGGGGCCAACAAGAACTACGGCCCGAGATCGTGGAGGTGTGCGCCATAAAAGAGGCGCCGAAGACCATTTCGTCGGCCTCGTTGTCGCTGTCGGAGAGAGAGGTGACATTCCTGAGACCGGAGTTGACGACCTTGGCGAGCCGGGCGAGTGGCCCTTGCTCCTGAGAGGGAAATCGGGATGTCTCCTCCCTTCCTCTCCTTCCCGCTGTCTCTGCGGTTTACTTTCCCCAGTTTTTCTCCCGGGGCCTTGACGTGCCCCCCGACTTCCCCTTGCCCCTCCTTTAAATTTCCCTCTCCTATAGTGGAGTTCCGAAGGCGAAGCGTCCGGCAATAAATCATTTGTTTGTTGAAAGTTGTTAGATGTGTTGTCCCGTCCCCTGTCTTTATTCGACGTCAGTTCTACGTTTTTTCGGGAGGTTCTTCGAACGTTGAGCGCGAGACGTCCCAACAATGTCTGAGCAACTCCTTGACGTCATTGGCAATATTAGATGTCAGGTCTACGTTTTCTCCGGGAAGTTCTTTGAACGTGGAGCACGAGACGTCCCCACAATGTTCTGAGCAACACCTTAACGTCATCGAGAATATTCCATGTCATTTCTACGTTTTCGGGAGGTTCTTAGAACGTTGAGCGCGAGACGTCCCAACAATGTCGCACGTCATTGGCAATATTAAACGTCAGTTCTACGTTTTCTCCGGGAAGTTCTCTGAACATGAAGCTCGAGACATACCCACAATGTCTTGAGCAACACCTTGACGTCATCGACATTATCCGACGTCAGTTCTACGTTTTTGTTTTGGGAGGTTCTTTGAACGTTGAGCACGAAACATCCCAACAATTTCTGAGCGAGCACCTTGGTCACCCTAAACAAGCGCATTATAGAGCCCAAGGTGCTGTCATATCACTTTTAAAATTTCTCGTCAATGTCAGCATTTCTGATACTGTGCATGCAATCCACATTTCAACCTGGCTGAGCTGCTGAAATCTCTTACAATATTATCATTCTCATGAATGTTGTTTTAACAGGAATTGCTTTAAAAGCCCAGAATTCACTACCACAAAAACCAGGATTTAGCTCGGAGTCAGCGGGGCTGTTTATAGCCTTTTTAACATTTCTAACTTAATATCAGCGTCTTTGAAGCTGTAAGAGAATGATTATTCGCGACTCCAGCAAAACGGACTCCAGCAAAACGGACGCCGCCAAGCGGGAAAACCGGGAACCAGCCGGACCAGGTCGCTCCGCGCCCCTCCGCGTCTCGTCTCTGGTGGCTTTCGCGGATACGTGTTGTCGGCACGGTGGCGAACAATGTAATTTGACGAAGGTCCGAACATTTCTTAAGTTTGCCTGAGTGTTCATTAGTGTGGTGAAGCCTCAGTAGATTGTTTTCTTCCATCACGTGTTTGAAAGCCCGTTTACTCGACAACACACGAACGCGTGCTTTCGATTTCTTGGATGGGGAGGAATCACGGAAAAACGTTTTGATTTCTTGTCTGTCTCAAATCACATTCAAAATGACAACTACTTGGTAACTGATAAGTGGTTGCTTTATAAGGATGTAGAACAGTGGACTGAGGACGACAGACGAGGTGTTTCACTAGAGGGAACACCAATGTTACAGTCAAGTGAATGCGAAGGTTCGATAGCTGCTTTTCCTGAGTTTGGTTGTTTTTGATTAGCCTCAAGTTTGAGCCGCCCACGCCTGTCGGTGCGTAGGCTATTCATCTTGACTGCTTTTCGCCGAAAAAGCCTCTGGACCACACTGAAGGAGTGGGGCTGATTTCGCAATTACTTTATTCAGGGAAACCTGCTCGCTGCATATGATTAATGAGGCAAAATATCTGCTTTCAAAAGGTGGGGGACACGTCTCGTAAAGTTAGAAGCTGTCACGGCATTATGATATATCGCACCTCCAATATTTATATTACACCCCCGTCGAAGCCAGCAGCAATATACGTCTACATTGCTCAGGTTGACCGGCCACAAAAAATACTAATTTTCTCCGTTCAGGTTTCGAAGTCAAGTTCAATGCAGAGAGGTTCTGCGTGAATCTCCGATGAAGACTCTCTTCAGTTTGTCCGCATTCGTCTCCGTGCTACCGGCTAGAACCATTTGGCTAAGTTTAAGTAGAATCTCTCTATCTGTGAAATATACTTTTATTCAGCAGTTCACCTAATAGCTAGTTAACTAAGCTCACATTTCAACCCGGAGAATATACTAATATCGCTTTAGTGGGACATAGTAAGTCAAAATGACTTCTCGATTGCTACTAAGACCTGAATTGAAATACGAGTATCAGCTGCTTAGTATGGCGCCAGCGGGTTAACATGCTCCTTGGTTCAAAAAGCGCTTGCTTAATTTTCGTAATTTTCCTGCAGCCTGTGTGTTTGACCGAGGAGACGATCGTCTCCTCGGTCAACAGTCGACTGGAGCTGTTTCTTAAAGGCGTATACGCACAAAAGCTCGATTTCGCGGACAGATAAGTCGCATGGTCGAGGCATGCGAGTTAGCTGAAAATTACTCTCGGTGGAACAATTCTGTAGTCATCACCGCTTTCCTTAGATGATCAAAACTGATTAGAGTCTATTACCGTCTCTCCGGAGCCCATAGTTTCGGTTTTGAAGGAAATCTCCGAAACGAAAGTTTGGCATGAAAAGAACAAAAAGCACCGGGAAAAGAAAACTATGCTCTGCAAGTTTATGTGCACCGGCTACACTTAACCGTCTCAGTTCAAATACCTATAAAATTGGGCATTAAGCAAAAGAAAATCTGTTAAACTGAATGCACCACCCGTTCAGGCGGCCCGGCGGAGCCGACGCGACCTGGACTCAGCCGCCATGTTTGTTTGGTGGTGGCGCCCCCTATAGTTCGCTGGAGTCGCGAATAATGTAAGAGATTTCTGCAGCTGAGCCGGGTTGAAGGGGGACAGCATGCACAGTATCGAAAACGTTCTCATTGACGAGAAATCTGAAAAGTGATATGACAGGTCCTTGGGCACTATAGGACGCTTGTTTAGGGTGACTCCAAATTACACCCAAAACTGTGTAACCATGGAAGAGGTCGAAATTGCCGATCGCTAGGGAGCTGAAGGAACACCGTTCCCATGATTCCTGGGTTGCGGACCGGGGCGCTTGGTGGATTAAGAAAATGGTCTATTCCGTCCGAATATACATGCCTTCGCGAACATACCATCGAGGAACGAAGCCAGATCCGGTTGACTCCATTGTTCCATGGTAACCCAGATCGAGACCGTTATCAATTGACATCCCGCTCAGTCTAGACGTATGCTCGACGTTTTATGGTCGTTAAATGGGACGTTATTTCAACGTTGACATGACGTTATCCCAGACGTGCGCTCGACATGTTATGTCGTTAAATGGGACGTTATATTATCGTTAGTATGACGTTCTCGATTGACATCCCGTTCAGTTTAGACGAATTCTCGACGTTTTATGGTCGTTAAACGGGACATTGTGTCAACGTTGATATAACGTTATCACTTGACTTCCAGTTCAATTCAGACGTGCACTCGACGTTCTAAGGTCGTTAAGTTCGAAAAAACAAGTACTTAGAGTAATTTTTTCAGAGGATCTCACCTGGAACAATCACATCAATAACACCGTTTCAAGTGCATGTAAATCACTCGGATACATCAAACGCAACCTTTTCCGCTCATCTCAGACAGTCAAACTAAACGCATACAAAGAATTTGTGGGATCCAAACTCGAATACGCCAACATCACCTGGTGGCCTCATCAAGCATACCTTCTTAACAAGCTCGAATCTGTTCAAAACAAGGCATCACGCTACATCATACATGACTATTCATGAACCTCGAGTGTCACTATTATTAAAACCAACCTGGAGTTGAAATCTCTAACCGTTAGAACTAAACTAGCCCGTCTTGCTTTCCTTTACTACTCATCATCGGAATTTCGTAGCCTCTATCTCCAAGATCCATCTTACATTTCAAAGCGCTGAGATCATTCACTGAAAATTCAGCCTCTCTTCTCCAGAACTAACAAATTTCAAAATTCCCCCCTTTTACTTGCTATTGCCGACTGGAATTCCTTACCCGCTCACATCGTCCATGAAACTAATACTAATAAATTTCGCAATATTTGTAATTCTCATTTGTAAAGTGTGATCAATTAATGTTTTTTGTGTGTTTTCCTGTTTACCTTTTGATATTGTACATTGAATATTGTATTTATTCCCTCCGCCCCTCATGTAATGTATCCCAATTGGGATACCTTTGAGGAAAATAAATCTGATCTGATCTGAAGTTATGTCGATGTAGAATCCACCCTTTTTTTCAGACATTGGACTTTCCATATTACGTCGAAGGGACCTGACGTTTAGACTTTCGACGTTCTTTCGACATGTGGTTCCTGACGTCATCACGTTTCTTCGACGTTTTTTCAACGTGTCGGTGCTGCCTGAGTCATGGCCGCCGTGCCGTGTTGTAGGGGTTTTGACATCCCGCATTTGTGAATGAAGCGCCTCTACATAGTTCACTCCTGTTGCATTCCATTTGCAAAGTTTGCTCCTTATTCATTCAGGTGGACTCTCTTTTCCGCGTTACGAAGAAAACAGCTACGCCTTCATGTACGGGGTGAAAGAGGTGCGAAAACCGACCACGCAAGAGATGTTAGCGCAGCATTTTTCTTCCTGTAAATATTGTACCATATTATTCGTTTTAGTCCATTCCAGCTTCCATTAACCAATTCAGTATCCCTTTCGCTTACGGTCTTTATTTACGGTAAGTCAGACTTTAACATCCTGTGGGTGGACGACAGACACGATCGGTGTAGCAAAATCGATTAAAAAGCGAGCGTGTTGGATGAGGTTCAATTTGACACACGAAAGAATAAACAAATAGGACGGAGCACAGAGCATGACATCTTTCATGTTTTGTGCTCCGTCCTATTCGTTTCTTCTTCCGTGCATAAAATGGAGTGTCAAAGCAGCACGTGTACGCTGGGCGACACTGCTAGTGCGACCGCGACATCGGCAATTTTTCGGACTTTACTGCGAAAGGGTATTGGGGAGTAGTCTCATTTTACCGCTCAGATGGGTTCCCCAAGCGAGCACACTCATAAAACTAATAGTTTTAATGACTAAAATAAAGAAAAAAAATTACAGGAAGATCTACTGGTGGAGTCTTAGGAAATATGTTAGCATGACCATTGGGAAACGCCACACACGTTCCTCTTTGGAAGTCGTTAACGCTGAGCGTTTCACTTTTCTGTTATGGCTTTCTCTTTTGGCTTTTTCTTTTGCTTTCTTGATATTTTCCTGACCCTTTTTGGCCTCGTTACGGGGTTAGTGTTAGCGTTTCCCAAAGGGGGACGTGTGTGGAGTTTCCCAAAGGCCATGCGAACGCATTCCCTAAAAAATCCCCAATGGATCTTCTGTAATTTTTTTCACCCCTTTTTTGTACTCTGCCCCTTGAATACGGTCATCCATATCACTCGTGGAAAGAGCCACGTTCATACCACTTGTCGAAGCAACCGCATTCATATCACTTGAGTAGGGAACTGCATCCTTCGTTTTACTACACGTAAACATCACAGCCCACGCACCGCTACTGCGGTAACTCAGAGCGGAAAACATCCGGCGACGGCAGAGCGGCATTAATATCATCTGGCGAGCTATAGTATGTTGCAGGTTAAGAAGGTAGGGCGAGGGAAAGGAAGGTGGAAGAGGGAGAAGCGGACGCAACGCTGTCGAGGGGAGGGGGTTTCCTCCTCCCCTCGCCAGCGTTGCGACCATTTCGTCCTCTCCCACCTTTCTTTCCCTCGCCCTACCTTCTTGAGTTTTCACCGACTAGTTGGTCTTACATATTAATATATATACAACAAAAAATTACACGAGGACGCTTAAGGCTGCTTGCGTATAGGAATGCGAAAACGTTATAGTCCCGAGCGGTCGCCTCACAGTCCATCGCACGAAGCACACAACGAGCACAGACGAAGTCCGAAGCGCACCTTTTGCACACGGCGCTCCGGCGGCGACTTCACGTTCCCCTACTGCTTAGGGGCGGCGCCCCCGCCGGTTTTATGGCTTCCGCGACGAAGCATCTGCGCTGCTGTGCTTTCCTTTGTGTTTTACTTCTGAGGCGCGCCCGCGTCCGCTTTGACCTTGAGCAGCGGTGCCCCCTCCGGCTGCACGGCTTCCGTGACGGAGCATCTGCGTTTTCGTGCTTTTCTTTGTGTTTTATTTCCGAGGGGCGTTCGCTTTTACCTTGAGGGGCGCTTGCTTGATGACGTATTTTTATGGCCATCTTTCGTGCACAACGCCGAAGCCTTTTCGCGCAATGGAACATATGAGGCTTTTACCTTAATAAATCTACAATATATGTACAATATATGCAGTGCGGCAACTAAGCACGCCTGCATTCTACCGCGCCGCGGGGCGTCCTCTTCTCATGGCTCCGCGCCAGCTGTGCGCGTGATTTTGACGAAAACGAAAGGCCTCGTTTTGACAAGAACCCGGCGGTGTCTGTCAGTTTGTCAGCGCCGGGGAGAGAGGGAGAGGTTGACACGTGCTGACGTCAGCGCTTCGGACCAATGGGAGCGTCCCACGCTTCTCCCTCTCTTTTCGTTGCTGACAAAAGAAAGACACCGCCGTGTTTTCGTCAAGGGTTCTAATGCTAACGTATTGAAAAGTTGGCGATCATCGGTTCGCGCTGTGTATTTCACTGACGACGTTATTTGAGTCACCGCCGTGTTATTTGGGACACAGTGGTAGAAGGGATCTACGATATCTAAGAACGTCTCCCTTGACAGCATTCAAAATTCAAAAAGTTTGAAGTGGTGTTATACTTAGTAAATTTGGCTCATTTTGTAAAGCTCGTGAATTTTATCCGCGCACAAGGCGAATATTAATAGGCCTAGGCATGCCCTCTTTTCGGTATACACGCACACAGAACCCTCGGAACACCTAAAATAAATAAGACAAAATGTTAATTACACCTGGAACACCAAGTATTCCCCGCTGTGCGGGTAGGACTCTTCTATCCTGCGCAAACTTAGGGTGTAAACATAATTAAACTTAATTTTGGGGCCCTTTTTACACCGGTGTACAGGAAAGGCAGGGTCCAAAACGTGAGACGCTACACTCCCAGTGAGCAGCTCCGCACAGGCCGTCCTTCGCCTATTGAACCCTTTAACCCTTGAATTCCTTTAAGCCTTTGAGACCCCCACCGTTTAGAGTCCTACCCTTTAGCCCTTTCAGTTTCCTAGCTCTTTAGCAGAAATTCGGAATTACAATGACAAGCGCCTTGTAGTTAAACCCACGCGCAAGCAACTGCTGACATAAGCTATCGGGTCAAATAGTGGCCACCGAGCACTTCGTGGCCGAGACGTCTTTCGAAGTTATTCACACTGCGGCTGCGTAGCTTCCTGGGATGTACGGTAGAGCACACTTTAACATCGGGTGCACGACACACACGAACAGTGTTAGCAGGTCGTTTAGCACGGTCTAGTCCTTGTTGGCGTCGTTTTGGCGCCCGCTGCGTTTTCCTTTTCTCTGACTGAGCTTCTGAGGCCAGATGCGCCAAGAGGAGTGAGAAATAGGGCGCTCAAGTAACTGATCACGTAGCTGCACGCTGGGAGGGCGTCGTTGCTGTAGGCGATTGGTCTCCGGTGTGGCCGACCCTGAGCAACACAAAAAATTTCCATTGATAAAAAAAAAACTTTGGCAGCGGTTTTTTAGTTTTAAAAAAACCTATAATGCCTGAAAGGCAGTATTTAAAAAGCGATCGTTTTAATTTGTTGAGAGGATTTTAAACAATTGTTTTGGGAAGTGAAGGACCTATACTTTGTTTCATAAACTTAGCGGGGAAATAGTTTTGGTGCATAGGTCAAGTGACATTTAATTTCCGCGCCAAATTTAGCGGGGAAGCTGGATTGGTCGGTCACGTAACATCCGTCACGTGACATTCATTTCGCCGCTAAATTTAGCGAGACATGCCCAAACGGTAGGAATATATTTTGGGAATGAGAGGGGAAAAAAGTACCGTAAAAAAAAAAAAAAAACTAATTCGTACTTTGAAATAAATAAACGCCGTCCCCGACGCGTCTGTCCTCAGAGGGCTCGTGTACTCCTGTGAGAAGTGTTGACGGGACATACAAGCCCTTCAGAGTGATCTTGAAGGGTCCCGTGCGTTCCCGGCAAAAAAAAAAAAAATATATATATATATATATGGGCAGTCCTTACACAAAACTAAAAAACTATAACGGTCCTCTCAGACATCTAAAAAAAATAAAAATAAAGTTCTGTTAAGGTTCACAAACGTTTTTTTTTTATTTTTGATTCGCCTGTGAGGTGAGCCGTTGGCCACTCTTAAACGATGATTGGGTCTCGGTGTTTTCCACGTAGGTATTCCTGGAACGCAGCGTTCAAGAAGGACTTCTGTTAGTGACGTGAGTGGTCAATTTTCTTTTTTTTTTTACATTTCAGTGTGCTGCACCTTGCGCGCTTTGACGCATTTCATTTCCCTTCGAATGGTTTTGAGAGTACCGCTGAACATGTGCGACGAAAAATTACGGCGCAAAATTGAAATGCAACCAGAATGCGGGAGTGGGTCCTATTGTGCCGACTGAATATACCCGTTTCATAAATTGAATGCGCCGAGTGAAACCATCTTTGTTCGTGAATTCCTGCCGCTTATTCGGAGTATAATTTTAATAACGAGACGTGAGAAGACTCATTCGAATTCAATTTCATAGCGACAAAGATAACCTTTGGTTGTTTTCGTCAAAAGGAGAAAGTCCGAATCATTCGTAACCTTCTTCCAGAGTATCGACCTTTTTAGAGCGCAGCTCTTAGGCGCCCGTTTCCGGCTTGAGCGGCGTCGCCGTCGGCGTCGCCCCCCCCCCCCCCCCCCGGTGTCACGTGATATCGGGGAGGAGGGGGAGGGGGGGTCACGTGACCCCCGGGTCGCGTGACCTCGGGGGAGGAGGGGGAGGGGGGTCACGTGACCTGGGGGAGGAGGGAGAGGGGGTCACGTGACCTGGGAGGAGGGGGGGTCACGTGACCCCCCCAGATCACGTGACCCCCTCCCCCGAGGTCACGTGACCCCCTCCCCCCGGAGGAGATTGAAGAATGAGGAGGAGGAGGGGTATACCCTCCCCTGATTACCCTTCCCTCCTCCTCCTCAAGAGCTGCGCTCCAATTCGGCCTTACAGGGAGTTGTAAACGGCTTTAATTTTTTTGTGTGGAGGCAATATATTACGGAACACTCAAGGCACAAGAAGAAATGTAGCGTAAGAAATGCACAACGCTAAACAAACCGAATAGGTGTAGCCATTAAAAGAAAATCCCTAGTCACATATTCACCCATCACGAGTATATGGAAATAAAACTTGCATAAATGAATCGGGTGTGCCGGCTTCACTCACAACAAACTGAAGTGAGCATGTTATTACGGGAACTATTCAGAATCTGGTATTTTTCGTTCGTTTATGACCCCGTGACCGATTTCTGTGACGACGGTAGTCGGTCTACGTCACTCCTTTTTGCGGTTTCTCAGCCTCTTTCCCACAGGGCGTGAAATCATCGCTTCTTTTCTGCGCACTGATTGGCACTGATCGCCGTACGCACCGGACCGTGTGGACGGGCTCGGCAAATCAAATTCTCCATCTCCGCCAGAACAGAAATGCGGTTGGTCTCGGTTATTTTCAAAAACAAATTGGAACGCTCGAGTGCAGAAAACTTTTCGCGTCATTTCGACAGACGTGGTCACGTGGCGCTTCAATTTCCTATCCTTCGGCCGGGTTCTGGAACCGGAAGTGCTCGCCGAGCAGCCGCTCGCCGGATGTAGATGGCACTGCCGTCACTACAGCGTTTGATTCATTTGTTGCAATGATTGTTGTTGCGGTCTTGTCGCACTATACCCCTTCCCCATCTACGATGGGCAACAGCCAAAGTTACGGGACGCCAGGCCCAATTACGGGGGTGTATTGTTTTGGTGTGTGTATCAGTGGGCCGAGATACGCCCACCGTCACGCACGTCGAAGTAATATATTATTACGCGGCTTCTATACTTCGTTTCACCTTATCTGCGAGCGAAGCCAAAGCTAGAAGCGCGATACCAGCACTTTTTGCGTTTCTCCCCAGCTGGCGCGCTCGAGCAAAGCCTGAACGCACGGAGCTTTCGTGCTCGCGCTTCCAGCTTTGCCTTCGCTCGCACATAAGGTGAAACGAAGTATAGCTGGCTCGTGATTAGATCCGGCGGACTGCCGCCTCCTTGTATAGACGCAACTAAGGTTGTTAGCTTTATGCATTTCTCTATTTCTTTATTTATTTGGTAATACCGCAGACCCCCGTAGGGCTCAGGCAGGTCTGTATATATTAACAGCTGACAGGACGTAACAGAAGATCAGTCCGCTTTAATACAAAAAGATCAAAAACATATAACAATAGAGTAAGCTCAAACATCAAAAACTAGGTGGATTCAGCTTTCAAAAAAAATTAATCTGGCAGTAGGCTGTCAGCAGTCCTTCGGGGAAGGCAATTTTATTAGGTTACTGTTCTATGCAAATTTTTTTTTTGGTAAGATATTGCTACTACAGTATGGTTCTAGTAGTCTACTCTCAATACTATATCTAGGGTTCCCGTGTTTGCGGATAAATTCGAAAAAAAAAAAAAAAATCCTGATACACTCTCGGTGATAAAATTTGGGTCAATTCGGATTTATTCGATAGACTCCGAATTTTGATGTGCCAATAAACCGTCCCCCCTCCCCTTCGAAAAAAAAAAAAAAGAAGAGAAAAAAGAGACGATATTTTATAGTTAAGTTTGGTCAGCGCGCAATCTCAACGGTCCTCAAAAAATGCCACCCCAGTTTTCTTTGAAATGCCGAACCATTGACAAAAGGGATCTTCCAGCTTATCTCGTCAAGGTCCATTCAGGACCCCGGGTCAATGTACTATTGGGTCCCGAAAAATATTTTATTTTCCAGTTTGGACTATACTATCTGTGCTTTAAAGGAATTATAGGGATTGTGCTTTTGTAACAGTGAAGGTCATGGAGTTTGCATAAAATAGGGAAGAGGGGCAGTTAAGACTTCTATATTACATCCTTTACCGCTCCACCACGCGCGTGGCCGCCAGGAAGGTTGATGGAACAAGATGGGATGAATACGAGCTTCCCAGTGTCTACCTCTAGGAGCTTATTGATTTTGACGGCGCTTATCGAAGCAACACTTGTGTGCACCTTTCGTCGGGGGCAAATTAGTATTGCCAATGGCATTCGCCCCATCGCCAAATCCAGCTAAAGCAATGTTAATTGATCCAAGCGTGTTTTACTATTTTATCTGGCATACGTTTCCACCCTGATATTATTTATTTATTTATTTATTTTTAATAGGAAACACTGCTAAACTTCAATCAGAAGTTCAAAGAATTGGGAATCAAACAAAATTAAACTCCGATAAATTCCGAAATTTGCGGCCAAAAATAAACTGCGAAAAACCATCCTCCAAATTCGTCGAAAAATAAACTACAAAAACACTGAATCCTAACTGTATCCCGTGTTTCGACGTGAAATAAGTGTTGGGTAAAAAAGGAAAGCGTCGATATTGGGATGTCCCTTATTAAGTATTAGAACTTGAGTTCGGGGTTGTTTTCGGACTGTTTGTCCCCAGGTTGCGCTCCAGAGAAACGCGTAACGTGGCGCAGACTTGGCAATCTTATGATCCTATGCGCATAGAAACTTAGACATAGGAGGAGTAGACCCAATGCCAGACTTGTGGCCGTCACTTGAAAAACGTAATGGATTACAATTACAAATTACCGAGCCTCAAATGTAAAGGAACTACCATGACAAGCCACGTTCGCTGAAAAGTGAGGGACTACTTTACTCGTTACGTTACAAATTACTTTCACGTTACTATTTCACGTTCGATTACCTATCAAGAAGGTAATCGAAACCATTTTGATGTTTTCGGGAAATCTTTCTGCATGCACTGCTTTCCATTTCTCATACGCCCGCATTATGGTAGTTCCTGTAAAAATAAAATATTTTATTTAGGAGAAAAAATGAAGGTGCACTCCGTTCACATGTAAGCGGAAAAGGAAACGTATGCTGGAACCACACCAGCCATCCCGCTAGCTTACGGTGGTCCGCCTCCGCTAGAAAAATCGGCGGTAAGGAACCGATCTACGAAAGTTTCCTTTTGAGACGGGCCTTTCAAGCGTGAGCGCAATGTCTCCAAGTTGCAGTCTCGTGCACGTAGCTTTGACGCGCTGTCAACTGAAAACAATGTATGGGCGCGAGCGCTCCTTTTTGAGCTTTGGTCGAGCGGGTGGTCGCACACTGACATTGCTCCAGTTTCTCTATTTATTATGTTTATACTTTTAAAAAGTAGCGAGTACTTAAAGGAATCTGTTACCAATATGTTGTAACAAAATTAAATTACAAATTACTGTCGCAAAGAGTTCACGTGTCAATAGAACATATGAGAAATCGTTTGAACGTCTGGCAGCACTCCGTGCACTGCCATCTTTGTTGCGTCGGGATTCCTCTGCTGTTTGTCAATTTCGGAGCGTTGTCGGTAACGATCGATGCCTACTGCTCGCCGTCATCGATCCTCACGCGAGCTAAGGGTTAGTATGTTGTTTTACGCTCTTCTTGAGGAAGTACGTGCTTCCTCGCCCCGCCGGTCGCTGGTGTCTCGCCGCAACCAACATGGCGGACGTACACTTCAGCCGGAAATTCGGCTTTAAGTGCCGGGTTTCGAATCCGCTTTTTCTGCGCGAGTGGTCGTGCGAGCGAAGGATTCTTCAGAACTACGCTTTCGCGGCCTGGCCTTTGCCAGCGCCGAAGCGAATAGGAGACTGACCATGTTCTTCGGCTCCTCCAACTGATGGCGCTGCGAATTTCGCATATTGCGTCGTATATGTTTTTTTTTAAGAATAAATCTCTAGATAGATAACTCTGTGCTAAATAAATGTTAAAAATGATAAAAAAGAACAGTGGCTGGTGGCACACGCCGGCACCTGATTCAAAGGGTCCACCCTCATCCATCTATTCATCTATCCATGGTCTATTACAAAATTACTTGAATATGTAACGGATTACAAGTAATGCGTTACTTGTAACGGATGACTTCCCAAGTCTAATTGGACGAGAGGGCTGCGTTTGGCGTGGCTGTGCTCGTGACGAGAACGAGCGTCAGTGTTTCCTGAAAACTCGGGCGCAGTGTTAATTTGATAGGCTTTTGGAAAAGGTCTATTATCACGCCCATGTATTTCACTGGCATTAGTTCTCCAATCGTAGAATCGCCGATGAAGAACAAAACTGACTACTGTTTTTTTTTTCAATTTTTGTTTGTAACTCTGAATAATTTACATTTTAACAAGATTATACAGCATTTGTGATTCCTCGCATCACTTGTCAATGTTCTGGCAAGTGTCGTTTTGGTGAATTTGATTATATCCAAACTCAATTCTTTTAACATCATCATCGGTGAGGATGCGAATACTAACCATTACAGTTACCACACTGTTATTCATGGCCACCCTACGTGTAAGCGCCCTGGGCAGTTGCCCAGGGCGCCATTAAAAGGGGGGCCCCTAACCCCCCCCCCCCCCCTCCCTTTTTCTAACTTTTAGAGCGCCACTCTTAGGCCCCCGTTTCCGGGTTGAGCGGCGTCGCTGTCGGCGTCGGCGTCGCCGTAACCGTGCTAAATTTAGCGAGAAAACTGACGTCACGTGACCTTAACACTAATTCAATTCTCCCCTAAATTTAGCGGGGAAAATGATGTCACACGACTTGATCGTACGTCGCCGATGAACAAATTCAGTTTCTCCACTAGATTTAGTGGGAAAATTGACGTCACGTGACCTTAAGAGCCATTCAATTCACCCCTAAATTTAGCGGGAAAATTGACGTCACAAGATTTTAAAACCAATTCAGTGTCCCCGCTAAATTTAGCGGGGAAGATGACGTCACATATCTTGGTGTCACGTCACCTATGGGCAGATTGAGTTTCTCGACTAAATTTAGCAGGAAAATTGACGTCACCTGCGGAGGAGGAGGAGGATGGGCGAGGAGAAGCGTGGAATGAGGAGAAGGAGGGGAGAGGAGGAAAGGAGGGGAGGAGGAGGAGGGGAGGTGAAGGAGGGGCAAAGCAGAGGAGGACAAGGAGGAGGGAAGGACGGGAGGAGGAGAGGAGAAGGGGAGAAGGGGAGAAGGAGAGGGTACGCAGGAGGAGGAGGGGCATACCCTCTCTTCCGTACCCTTCCCTGTTCGTCCTCAAGAGCTGCGCTCTAATTTCGCGTTAGAGATTTGTAAACGTCTTTAATTCTTTTTTTTAGCTTTTTGATTTGTTTAGAAACGGCGCCCGATAGCCGCTCTATTTTTGGAATGCAGTTCTCGTTTGACAACACGCTCGTGTTTGGCCACTGCTCACGTGTTTACTAACAACGTGCTATCGTACTTGTAGATAGGGGCGTATAAAAAGAGAGGGGGGGGGGGTGTGAAGGGGCACTGCCGGAGTTCGTCCAGGGCATTCATATTAAAAATAACGCAAAAAAAACGGGACAAAAAGACGAAGAAGCACACAGGACAAGCGCTAACTGGCAACTAAAGTTTTTTTAATTCTTCCAACTTTGCTATTGCCGTGCATGCGCGTAATCTCGTCTCAACGAAAACACGGCGTACCGCCAGATGAGGAGATATAGCCCGCCCACCGGGGGCCTGTTCAAAAAGTTAGCAAAACAGCTACATCACCCCGCCGCTCAACCCCGAACGAGGAAAGGAAAACGCGCAGTGTTAATATTTACAAGCTAGATAGTGTTAACGGAGCTCTACCCTTTCGGTTGCATATACACCGATGCAACGCTGATGCAAACGCATTTGTTGCAAGCATGTATATTTGCCCCCTGCAGCAACTCTCTTTGTAACCTTCCTTCCTTTCTTGCGTCCCGCTACCTGCGCACCGTCCAGCATGGGAGAACAACCACAACTTTTACAATGGGCCCAGGGGCACTTGATGGTGTAAGGCCTACCCTTCTGTTATTTATATATATAAAGAATAAGGAGGAATACAGAGAGTTCTACTCTTGCAGAAAACCCGATGTCAGCGGCAAGGGACCTGAAGAGCGGCGGTTAATTTCTACAGATGATAAGCGATTTGTAAGATACAAATTTCATGACTTCAAATGGGTTGCTTTTCATTCCGATAGTATAGCGCTTTTGTGGGTTTATCACGTTGTAGCTTGTCAAATGTCTCTGCGAAGCCTAAATATTGAAGTTAAGCTGCTCCACGGTATAGCAAAATGTGGCAATTTATGGTGGTTTTTGGCAGCGTATTATTTATCTTTTTAACAAATGGTTTCATAGTAAAGGTAATGTAATTCTTATTCATTATGTAATGTATGTATTGTTTAATATTCTA
>JABSTQ010010364.1:0-22500 GCA_013358835.2 Ixodes persulcatus | reverse complement strand
AATTATATGCTTGTGTCCGCATTGTGAAGGTGCAACGACCACGAAGAGGGAACCAGTTTTCCTTTTTCAATACTTGTGCAAAAGTGAAATATAGGTTGGAAGTAGTTCATTTTTATGAGCGCTAAAGATGTGTCTTCACACTATAAACTAATCGGAAAAGTAACGGTTACTTCTTTAAGTAGTGTCCAATTACTTTTGCCGTGGAGTAATCAAGCAATCTAATCGAATACTTTTTAGCCAAGAGTAAGAGTAATTGTAATCGATTACTTTTTTTTAGTAACATGTACAAGACTGGCTAGCCCCTAAGGAGCTTCGCCCCTAAAAATATTAAAATATAGGCTCATGTTTCCCCATAAAATATTAATGCCAGACACATTTTTTGCTTTCTCGTGGTGCGATTGTCTCGTTAAAAGCTCCCTAGATTCAAGTGCAGGGTGGTATTAGTTCTGGTGAATAGCAGGACGGGGAGAATAACGAGACTGGGAAAGAATAAAAAAACCACACGAAAGAGAATACAGTGTACCGATTCGAACAATAAAAAATTGCAGTGGCTTAGCTCGGCTATGCCAGGATATACGTAGCGTGAGCTTAGGTTCAGCTGGTTATTCTTAGCTTTCCTGGTTGTCTAGGATTAGCTTGATTATCATGCTTACTGCTGCTTCAATGACAGACACACGGTATACGCATTATGTGACTACTTCAGGATCCAATGAGTTAAGCTTCTCCGCTCTTCTGCGCCGCTGAGCAGCAATTTCGCTCTCCTTCTCCATGGCTATACCACACTGGCAAACGCCCCGCTATATGTATACCCCCACTGATACCTCTGCGCATGCGCACAAAATGAGAGGCGCTATCAAGCGGCTCCGGTGCAGCGTCAGACTTGGCTACTGCGCAACGGAGGCGCACAGCTGGGCACGCGGCGGCGCCAGTGCGTCTGCCGCGGCTATGACTCACTCCTCTGGAATGCGCAGACCGCCGAGGCGCGCGCGGCAGCGGCGGAGCGCGCGGCGGTGGCGGCTCCGGTGCGCCAGCTGTGCAGCCGCCTCGGTGGCTCCGAGGCGAAAGCGCTGGCCTATGGATCCCCATGTGACGGAGGCTTATTGCGGAGGAGGCGCCGTGTAACCGAGCTTTCGGTTACACGTCAAAAGATCCCCAGGTGGTTCAATTTAATCCTCAGTCTTCCGCTAGGGCGTGCCACATGCCCGTCGTCGGTTTGGCACGTAAAACCCCCCTAATTTGACGTTTTTGCACCAGCTGTGCGCCGTGTTACGTCACTGCTCCTCGCGCATGCGCAGCACGGCTCTCAGGAGCCACGCGAAACTCCTCAACCTCGGCCAGTGTAGCTCACGCTACAAAAGGGGAAACAAAGGCTCCACGGCAAGTTTAATTAACTCCTGAAGGCGGACACAGGTGCAGCATCTTTGCCCCATTGTTGGACGGGTTTTTGCGGACGGAAATCTAATACGCCGGGCAGATAAGTTTAGGCGCGTCTGTTTAGGGCGGACTATCCATTGAGGGTGGATCTGGTCTGAGCTCCGGCAGCCTCCTTGGCGCAACGCGATGTCCTGCAAGTATTAATTGCATTACGTCACGGGTGAACGGTTCCTTTTAGCTGTGACATTATCGCGTTGTTATAAAATATCGCCTAAATCCGCCACGTTTTATCGAGGTTCAATAAAACGCGTCGTTCTCTAGAGCGAGCCCGTTTGGTCGAACTTCGATAAGTGTGATAAAATGGGTGTTCTCTGAAACATGTTTCGATGAACTGACGTAGTAGGCCCCGAGACGTGGGGTCTACTACGTCGGAAGTACTACGGTTGATCATCCAAACGTGTTTCGATGATCAACCGTATCCCGAAAACGGTCCTTCTTCGTTTTGTGCTCTGCGCGCGGACAACCGACAAGAAGCGTTTTTGAACGACGTTCCTACATAGAATTATCTCAATCTATACTGTAGGTTTAACTGGCGCCAGTGTGCTGTTGAAAATTAAAGCAGACAGCCACCAGTTGAAAATTGACTTCCGGTAATGCATTTCTATGAGAAAAAGTGAGTGCATTTTCTAACTGCGCTTGATTTTTTATGAGCAAATATCACGAAACATTTGTACTGATTAGATAGCTTAGAACATTTCTCAGTCAACAGGTTGCACTGTTAACGCGGACATGCCATCGGCGCTTTTCAAAACGGGGAATTTACGTGCCAAACGAACGAACGACATCAAGAAAAACAAGGGAGGCCGGCGAGAACTACGGAATAACACTGGATCTGCAACTCTCTGTGCAGGCATACGATCAAAATTCTGTGCGACCGAAGTGACAAAAGTGATCCACGTCATTTTCCGGCAAAGAGACAAAATGCACGCGCATTTCCCCATAATAATGCACAGGAGCACCGCAGAGGTAAACAGCTTGCTGTCTGTTTCAATTGACACCCCGAAGGTCGCATAGACACCAGCGCCAGTTGAATCTCTAGCGTACATTTTAATAATTCAGTGCTTTCCTACGTGGAGCTCCTCAGCCGATGGTTCAGAGCAAATAAAAGAGCGTATGCTTAGGGTACCGACACCCTCTTCCCCGTTATTGTTGTTGGCGCCGCCATCTTGGTGCTTAGTACAGAGAAGACATATCTACCGGTCGACACGACTCAAAAGTGCGGCTTCCTAAGCATTAGATACGATCTTAGGGGCTCACGCATGACTGTTCACTCTGTCGCAAACTGTTTAAACATTGGTAGAGGACGGACAAGCGTTTCTTGCGATTTCAGGTAAAGCTTTGCAGATAACTGGCAACCATGACTTTAAGCACCAAGATGGGTAAAGGCCGGTTCTCACATGAAGCGAAGCGCTGATGTAGCGCTACTCACGTGTCGTCAGCTGCATATCATCTGCCATGAGCAGCAGTTTTGACGGTGCGATACAAAGCTGTTGGACGCTCCGGTCAGCACGCGCTTAGCGCGAGGTTAGCGCTATGCTTGTAGCGCTCCACTGCATGTCTGAACTATACTCCGTTTCATACTTAAAGGGGTCATGAAACGATTTTCCTACTTCTTCCTCCTTAGCTTTAATCCTCAACTCAAATGCGAATTGTGAAATCACGTCGTCGTGACATTTTTCTGCACCAGTGCGATGACTCCTAGCTTCCACCGTGCTTTTTATGCACACCATAGAACTTGTCATTCCCCAGTGACGATAAGTTCCGTCAGGGCACTCATTGGCCACGAACGCGAATCCGAATATTCGTCGACGAATTTATTGTTGACGAGCGCATACGTCCGAGTGACGCAGTTTTCGTGTCCAATGCGTGAGCTGGGCTCGACTGACGTCAGGTTGGCACCGCTGACGAGCTTTGGGAACCGCGGATGTATCATAGTGAAAAGGCGGAGAGCTTTTGAAGGAAAGAAGGTACAAAATAGTCCGCTATACTTTCAAATGTTCGTACCGAAAAGCTGGCTTTTGACTTTCTACCCTCTTTCTTTTGGCCAACTAAACGATATGCGATTAGTAAAGTCCCAATTTAAAATCATTTATCCCAGCCCAAAATTCGTTTCATGGCCCCTTTAATATGCAACGCTGTCAAAGCTATTGGCGCGAGCGCGTGGCTTTGTTTATGGTTTCTTTCGCGCGAGCACGCGTGCAAATGATCAACGAGATCAAGCGTCATGCTCGCGCCAGTAGCTTTGACAGTGTTGTATGCTAAGTGTGAAACAGAGTATAGAGTGCCTTCATGTCTGTCTGTCTCAGGGTGAAGTCATCCAGTGTTGCCCTGAATGTGCCAGCGCGTGACGCTCTCGCGCACTTGGTGCGTGACTTGTGCGGTAAAATGGCTACGCGCTCGAGCTGTGTGACACCGGTAAGCGCTCACTTCAAAATGCATAAAAAAACGATTGGGCGGAAAAATGGCTGAGATGTCACCACTCAAGCAAAAGCACGCGTGTGTATGAAGGCACTCTAGTCTGAACAGGCCTTAAAGGGACCATAAAATGACTTTTGCCAGATAACTTTTACATTAAACCGTCAATGTTCACTGAATGCCGAACAGGCATCCGTTTTCGTCTCGGTTAATTAACTTCTACACAAAAAATTAATGAAATATCGACTTTTTCTTTCTCTCCAACTGACCGCAGAACAAGCTGCGGCGTAATTTTGACGGTCGTGACGTACCCTGTTTCCGGAACCGGGAAGCTCTCTCGGTAGTAGGAGATGGGAGCGTTAGCGGCGGCGAGTTGGCGGTGTGGCGGTAGGTTTTACTGCGCTGATGGCGCTGATGTCACCGACGTATTTTCGGAATCGGCGCCTCTCATCGCCGCGATATGCATGGACACATCGCAGTTGAGCGAAATTCAATGAGATATAATGCGCTACAGCGACAGCATGGGACTAGTCCCATACGCCGGTATGCCTGTTGGGAAGTGCGGCGAGTCTTCCGGTGAAGAGTCCAGCCCAACTGTCATTGTTGGTAAAAGGCGGCCCGTGTCAGTCATTTGCAAAGCGACGTAGATGGAAACAAATTGCCACGGCGTTTTTCACGGCCTCGGAGATGCAGGAGCGAGCCGACGTTAAAAAAAGATACGTTTGAACTACGACAGTCCCAGCAAGAGCCACGTAAATACCAGTTCACACTCGGAGCGGACGCGCGAGTTTGATGGAAGTGCTGTATTCGCGCTGTTGGTAAGCGCTTCGGGACCGATCATTTACGATTGCAACTCGATACTGACGTGACACTCGGCAAAGGAAGGTTGGACCGGCATTGCACGTAGCTCCCACGAACTGTTATAGCTCGACAGTGACGTGCAGTCGTGTCAGAATACAAAATGGCATACTAATAACAAAGTGTACATACCGTGTTACGAAGGTAATCCATACGGCGTTTATTTGAGCTCTATATCACACAAATCAAGAAGATAGAATCGACGAGAGTCCCTTTTCGACGACAGTGTTCATCAACACTGCCTCGGAAAACAAGGGGAAGAGATTGACCTCACCTCTTAATCTAAAATTGAGGTCAGCGATCAAACTATAATACGGGAAGGGTCCACAAGGGTCGCCCGGGCATATTCCATTCAGTACGCCAGCCGGTCGTGGGCAGACGGTCTTGGCCAAGTACCGTTGAAGCAACGCTGTTCCGAGTCGGAGTGCCTGCTAGGCCGCTAGGCCTATCCGCCAAGCTCGCTTGGTCGGAGCCGGTGGATTCGTCGCCGTTGTAGCTTTTCTCGGGTGTTTGTGGATCCAGCGTTCATGTTCAACGTGGTCTATCTCAAGTACTTTTTTCTTGCTGCTTGAAGTCGGGACGCGCGAGAAGAACACGTAGAAAAATAAACGTTCTTCGGTCGTCGCGAAGTAGTAACTGAGCGACGCTGTTGACGCTGTCGGCCCGGTCGGCCCTACTGCGCAGGTGCAGTAGTTGCTTCGTTTACCACACGATAGATGGCGCTTGGCTCTCAGCATTATCAAATTTGGCCATTTTCGTGACATCTTTAATTATGCTACAAAATGTGGATCTGAATATTATTTAACAAAACTTTTAGGAAACACTCGCCGGCGATCTATTGTTTACGATCGCGTTGCTGGTGTGGTAGGCTCTTACCCAATAGGCGACGTGGATTCGGCTGACGTGCTGCGTTTCCGCGGATGCATCGCAGTGAAAAGGCAGAGAGCTTTCGAAGGAAAGAAAGCGCAAAAGAGTCCAGTTTTCTTTTAAAAGTTATATAGCGAAGAATTTTTCTTGGCTCCCTATTTTTGTGTTTTTGGGTTTCTTTTCACACTTTTTACGACGATCGGTAGATGAAATTCGTTTTCAGAATCGTTTCATGGTCCCTTTAAGTGTTGCAACTCCGAAGCGTAGCTTATTTAGTGGCTCTAGGAGTCTAGATGGATCTAATGACGTCGGCTCGGAGTGTGTCGCGAGATCTCCTGGTTGGGCTGAGCAGCGCGCGGGGCGATAGGCCACGTGGCACGCGTGGAGTGCTGTATCATAGCCTCCTCTATACTCACTACTGTAATACTCACAAAGCATGGCATTTCGATGATGGAGCCATAGAGTGTCCGGTCTCAGATACGGAGCGCGAGAATCTGGTAGCACAGAGCACCAAAGAGCTATTTCTCGGGAAACCTGAATGTCAGCGCACAGCGTTTGCAGCGGCGAGGACTCGAAACACACTTGTTCCCTCGGGAGAAGTAAGTTTTGGCGTCTCGCCGCAGCGGGGCGCACGTCACGTGGCTCTCCTCTCAGCCGTTGTCTGCCGCTCCACCTTTTCCATTTTGGCGGCCGCTTCTCGTGGCGATCTGCCAGGCTTTGTCAGTATAGAGGAGGCTATGGCTGTATCGATTCACATGGCTCGTCGTAACGTCTGTCGGAGTCCATCGTATGATCAAACGTAGTACTTTAAACTCCGTTTAACCTTACGATGGAGCGCAACGAACGCTTCTTGCCACGAGGCCGGTGCAATGACACGTAGATGTCGTCACGTGATCTTGTGAATGGGCACGTGGGTGTCGTCACGTGACAAGTTGGCAACGCTGGACTGGCTCGCGTGGCTCGTAGCTTCCACCATGGTCCGTCGCAAGACGAAACGGAGTGCCTGCGAGGGGATGACGCCGCCTTTCTGTGCGTGCCCGTTGTATCCCGAGTTACGAGCCGTCTGACAGCAATTCCCCGGGTTCAACTGCTTGACTAGACTCTGCTGGCCTAGAAATCGTCGTTCAAGGAACGCAAAGTCACGTGACAGTTTTGAGACGCGCAAGTGAAGCGGACGACGCAGTTGGAGGCGCTTGCTCGGTCGGGTGACTTTATACGGAAGCGGAAAGGTATTCAGAACAATAAACGACAGGTCTTTGTTTTTTTAAGCGGTTTTTATAATTGCTTGATAACGTGACTTCCTTTACCGGTAACGAGCACTGAACACAAAGTGCCGACTGTTTATCGTTTAACTCCGCGACTATATAGACTCTGGAACTGCGGCAATTTATTTGACGACCCGTACGTGGCTGGTATTGTCACGTAGGGGCGTATACGTTCTGCCAAACAGCCCATTTCCGGGAAAACTGGGACAGTTTCAATTTATATCTTCGAAGGAGTTGACAGGTCTTACTTGTCACGCTGCTTCACTCTACGGGAGACTGCGTGATTGACTGTGGGTAGGAGTTTTATTCGATTTGTCGCGACTGCTGCGTTGTGACTGATTTTCGATCACTAAGGTCCGGTCGCACCACCGCCGCTGCGCAAATCGGAGCTTAGCCGGGAAACTATAGGCTGAGTTTCGGTTTCGTTCTGCTGCACCAAAATTGCTTATCGCTAAACCTAGCACCAATCCACGCCTATTGTGAGAGCGTTCAAGATTGGGCGCTTTGGTTTTGGTTGTTTTTTTAAGCCCGGATTTAAAACATGGCGACTGGTTTGTGGCGGTCGACGCGATGGGCAAAAGTTGTTGTAAAAAGTGTTCTAGGCGAGAACAGCGTGAGAGTCCCGACAGAATGACCTTTGAAAGTGACAAGGATGCAAAATATTGTTGCGTGAAGAGTTCGACGACCCCTGTTTTCTAGTTGGCTGTCTCAGTGCTTGTTAGCCCTAACCGTGGAAGGTTCAGCATGATTTATATTTTCCGTGCGTGGTACTATCTTAATTAAATACAAAATAATATGCATGAAAAGCATTAAGTCAAATACAAACGATAAATAATAACATTTTCGTAAATTTATTTTTATATTTGAGTTATTACCTCAAAATGAGAGATGCGTATATGTCCTATGTCAATTTTTGAAAACATAATTTCTTAATGAGGACATCAACTTAAAACAAAATAAAGTAGATAGCTCGATTGCCCAGTAAATTTCATTTCAGAACATATTGAAAAATGCTTTCCAACATTGAACACTTCACTTTGTTACTGTCTCACAATGTGTCGAAAATAGTTTAAATCAACGCAACTATTTGGCGTATGATTATCATATTTAGTGTTAGGGTGTATATTTAGTTTCTAAAACCAAAACCCTCAAAACTGAAAAACAAATTAAAAAAAAATGTTAAACTTTAGGTTTATGTTTTCCCTTAAATTAACACCTTTTTTACTTTCTCGTGGTGCGATTGTCTCATTAAAAGTTCCCTAGATTCAAGTTGTATTAGTTCTGGTGAATAGCAGGATGAAAAAAAAAAAAAAAATCTAGGAAAGATAAAAAAAAAACAAAAAAAACACACACGAAAGCTTTATGCTAATTTCAGGATATGGTGTCCCGATTCAAGCAATAAAAAGGGGAAACAAAGGCTCCACGCCAAGATTAATTAACTCCTGAGTGCGGACACAGGTGCAAGGGCTTCGCCCCATCGTTAGACCGGTGTTTGCGGACGGAAATCTAATAAACCGGGCAGATAAGTTGAGGCGCGTCTGTTTAAGGCGGACTATCCAGTCAGGGTGGATCTGGTCTGGGCTCCGGCAGCCTCCTTGGCGCAACGTGATATCCTGCAAGACTTAATTGTATTACGTCACGGGTGCACGGTTGCTTTCAGCTGTGACATTATCGCGTTGGAATATAATATCGCCTAAAAGCGGCACGTTCTATCGAGGTTCGATAAAACGCGTCGTTCTCTAGAGCGGGCCCGTTTGGTCGAACTTCGATAAGTGTGATAAAATGTGTGTTCTCTGAAACGTGTTTCGATAAACTGACGTAGTAGGCCCCGAGACGTGAGGTTTACTACGTCGGAAGTACTGCGGTTGATCATCGAAACATGTTTCGATGATCAACCGTACCCCAAAAACGGTCCTTCTTCGTTTTGTGCTCGCGCGCGGACAACCGGCAAGAAGCGTTTTTGAACGACGTTCCTATATAGAATTATCTTTATGTACGCTGTAGGTTCAACTGGCGCTAGTGTGCTGTTGCAAATTAAAGCAGACAGCCACCAGTCGGAAATTGACTTCCGGTAATGCATTTCTTGTAAAAAAAAAAGTGAGAGTATTTTCTACCTGCGCTTTATTTCATGGGCAAATATCACGAATAATTCGTACGCATTAGATAGCTTAGACCATTTCTCAGTCACACAGACGAAACTATTGATCAGTTACGACGTCGTCTTTTCAAATTCAGGGCATTAAAGACATTGCTAAACAGTTTGTACTTTTAACGCAGACATGCCATCGGCGCTTTTCAAGACAGGGAATTTACGTGCCAAAGGAACGAAGGACATCAGGAAAACCAAGAGAGACGGCAAGAACTAGGGAATAACACTGGATCAGCAACTCTTCGTGCACGCATACGATCAAAATAAATTAAAGGCTACGTAAAATATTCCATACGAAGAAAGCAAAACACAAACAGGGGACTGAGACAGACATATCCCCTGTCCCCCGTGCCCTTTTTGTGTTTTGCTTTCTTCGTAATGATTATTAACTCAACACGCTCGTTAAATGCATGAGTAATATAGTCCGATATAAAAATAAATAAGTACTGTTTTATTCTTTCTGCTCATGAATATATGTGCAATGATGCTTGTTCTGCGTCCAAAACATCACCCGCACGCTCGAAATCTAAGAAAATAGAGACGTCGGAGAACAAAGGCCCGACCAGAGCTGCCTAACATAGGAATTAAAAAAAAAAAAAGAACGTGTTTCATGCCTCACGTAGTTTATACATTACGGTTTTAATGTTTCACCCGCTCGTAAAGATGCACGACGGGGCCATTTTCATATAGCGATAGGACGGGCATATTAGCAATATATAAGCGCCACCGGAATGCTGGCGGACGTTGAACACATTCTACATTTCTTTCGATTGTACTTTTGCGTAGAATCATCGTTCGTTTTTACACACCTGCAGAAGAACAGAGCTTTGGGCCTGAAATATAGCGAAGTTTAATATCGTTCACTATAAAAGCAAAATACTGTAACTAAAGCAATCACACTTTTACAATGATAGTAAAGGTACGCACTATTCCGTACGACCGAAGTTACAAAAGTGGTCGTACGTTATTTTCCGGCGAGGAGACAAAATGCACGCGCGTTTTCCCATAAGAATGCTGCAGGAGCACCGCAGAGGTAGACAGCTTGCTGTCTGTTTCAATTGACACCCCGATGGTCGCATAGACACCAGCGCAAGTTGAATCTCTAGCGTACATTTTAATAATTTAATACATTCCTACGTGAAGCTTCTCAACCGATGGATCGAGAGCAAATAAAAGAGCTACTCTTAGAGTACCGGCACTCTCTTCCACTATATTGTTGTGGGTGCCGCCATTATAGTGCTTAGTACAGAGACGACATAACTACCGATCGACATGACTCAAAAGTGCGACTTCTTCAGCATTAGATACGTTCATAGGAAGCTCACGTAATACTGTTCGCTCTGTCGCGAACAGTCTAGACATTGGTAGAGGACGCATAAGCGTTTCCTGCGATTTAAATAAAGCTTTTTAGATAACTGGCGACCATGACTTTAAGCACCAAGATAGGCAAAGGCCGGTTCTCACATGAAGCGAAGCGCTGATGTAGCGCTGCTCACGTGTCCTCAGCTACATATCATCTGCCATGAGCAGCAGTTTCGGCGGTGCGATACAAAGCTGGTGAATGCTCTCGTCAGCACGCGCTTAGCGCGAGGTTAGCGCTATGCTTGTAGCGCTCCACGGCATGTCTGAACTCTAGTCTGAACAGGCCTGAAGTGTTGTAACTCTGAAGCGTAGCTTATTTAGTGGCTCTAAATGGATTGAAGGACGTCGGCTGGGCGTGTGTCGCGAGATCTCCCGGTTGGGCTGAGCAGCGCGCGGGGCGCGAGGCCACGTGGCACGCGTGGAGTGCTTTTATCACAGAGCCAAGTATACAGAGAGTCTGGTCAATGGGAGGCGCGGGCAGAGCCAGGGCGTGCACCAGACGCAGAAAGAGGGCTTGACATGCTCTCTTGGCCAACCAGAAGCCGAAGAGAGTCTTCTAGCGGTGGTAGCGGGAAACAGTTGTAGTCCTTTTAATAAGCGCGTAGGAGTCAAATGTTGTAATCCTTGATGGTTGCAAATATGGTGCACGTGATGTTTCGATCATGATTGTGCAGAAAGATGTAAGAAACGAATGCGCCGCTCGAACTCTGTTTTATTCGTGCAGAGTGTAACCGCCCGGACGGCAGATTCCCGGCCCTCGGCGCCTGGCGTACGGATTATGTCGATCTCTCCGCTAGTCGCACTCTTCCACTATGATTTTGGATGACTGGGATTGAAACATCACGTGCACCATATTTTCAGTCACCAAGAGTTACTCCGACGCGCTTATTAAGTTTGTTTCTCGCGACCACCGCCAGGGTATTATTTCCAGCTTCTGGTTGGCCACATTCGAATTTGTGAAGACGCCCTGGAACACGCCCAGCCAGCTTTCGGCAAATAACGTTTCTTCATTTGTCTCCCATCCTTCCCAATGAATAACCAAACTCTCTACATATACGGCTCTGCTGTATCATAGCCAGACTTGTACCGTACGCATTACAAGTAATCAAATTACTTGTAATCGATTACCTTTGGAGTAAATTTTGTAATCAGTTGATTACTTTTATTAGGCAGTAATCACAAGAGTAATCTGATTACTTTTTGAAGAAATAAGATTACTTGTAACCGTTACTATTCTTCCACGGGACCCCCCCCCCCCCCCCCGGCACACGCCTTTTTTTTTTCTGAAATGACAAAAATAAAATTTTGATTTTTTTTTTTTTTTTCGAACGGAAAAAGAAAAATTTTTGCGGAGTTGTAGGAAACGAGGTCAATCCCTTTCTATGTACAGTTTCTGTGGAATGTCCGTTTTTTTTTTCGAGCTGGGACTGGGAGTGGGAAGCCCCAGTGAAGCTACAGTGCGTGACAAAGGCCATTCAGGGCGAAGTTTGAGGGAGCAGAACGTAGCTTTGTAAGTCATTTGTTCAAACTAGCCCCCTCACGCACACACACACAGAAATAAAAAAAATTAAAAAAACCCTGCTTAGGGTACCTACTCGCAGCCCGTAGGAGAACGAGAACCAAGAATGCCTAAAGCGGATGCAAAATATAACAAAGCCAGTTGAAATATTTCCCCATTTCCCCTACGTGGTCTTTGTGACAAGCAATGTTTCGAGTCGATCTCTTCCGCTAATGGATACTACACATGATCCGTTTCAAATCCTGGAGCTGCTGCTCTTTTGTATAACATGCGAGCTCATCCACATGTGAATAATAAAATGAGCGACGCAAACTTTGAGCGACAACCCTTGCTCAAGCTTAAAGGGACACTGACACCCCCCAAATTTGTTTTTCCTTTTTCGTCAGGCGATTTATTATGGTGTCGGAAGACTACCCTATTAATATTTTGCTACAGAGTCACGTATTCTTTTAATAAAGCCAAAAAACGCAACTGCGCGAAACCGAAACCGAAACGGAGAAGTGGAGAGGATAGCGGGAGTGGCGGAAGTCACGTGGCTACACCCGACCGTGCGTTTTTTGTTTCTCTCTCTTTCCGCACGTAGCAGACGAAATGCGTCCGTTCGCCGTGGTATTCCTTTGCAGTTATGTTTGTTCCACTCTCTGTTTTGTACTTCAAGATTAGTTGTTTTGTACATTTAAGTGTTGGCAATTAGTAGTGAGTGCCCGAGTGCCGTGGTGAATTCCCGTGATCAGCTCCGAAAAGAATACTCCCAACTCCAAGGTGTTGCGTGAAGAGTTGCCTCACATGTCCTGCATCTGAAAGTGGCCAGAGTGCACAAGTTTCCGAAAGATCAACGGGTCGGGATCAATGGCTGGCTGCAATTCCTGTAGAACCATTACGCGAAGCTCGGAAAGCGGACGCTACCCGATTCATATGCTCCTTGCATTTTGTGGAAAGTGATATACACTGAGTTCGCAGGTGTCAAAAATGGAATCCATACCATTTAGTTCAGCGACGTATCGTCCACAACATTTTTTTTTTCCTGTGATAATTGTAAAAAAAGAAATGTAAACATCGCAGAATGCTTGACAAAAAATAAAATAAAAAATGAAAGGTACACCCACACCAGGAATCGAACCGGTGCCCTCTGCGTGTGAACCGGACGTCTTTCCACTGAGCTATTGAAGGACCACTCTCGTGCATAATTATGCAGCTGGTAGACTGTATGTCGGAAGTTTGCTGCCGATTTCCCTTCAATACATACACTCCCGGCTTGAAGTCGGGCAGCACCACGCATAGGGCACATTTGCACCTCGTAAAGTAACCGTACGCGTGCGTATTCAACTCGCAGTACGCACTTCGTGCTTGACGTTTGAGCGAGCGATGTCTTCAGCCAGGAGAAGGGACGACGGCTCGGCGACGTCTTCGTGCAATCGGCTTGCTGGTCGGGCATGTCGTACGGGATGAGTATCAGGTCTTTTGATTGGTCCGAAATTTCTCTTTCGAAGAAAGACAGAATTCGCCAGTACCGTGAACGACAGTTCTGAAGTAGAGGTCCAGCGCCTGTCGTCCGCTGCCATCCGCTAGTGCTAGTCCCACGATACGCGAAACGACGCCATGTTGAGTGAACGCACAGAAAGCTTCCGGTTGTTTGTGCTACTTTTTTTTTCAATCAACGTATTTGCAGCTTTCTTGAAGCCACAAAAAATGGGTTTCATATTTGTTTCTATTTTTAATATTGACTGTGTGCCTTCAATGACCCACGACTTCAATTAAATTTGGTGGTCGCATCGATACCTTAGAAAACGGCCCGTGACCACGGAAAAGAGAGTGAGCGAGACTCGAACCGGCCAGTTCTTGATCGGCGGTTTTCGGGAGGAAAGAAACCGAATTTCGAGCCGCAAATTTTGTTCTGGGTAGTTGGGCTCTCATATGTCACGTACAACTAAAAACCTCGGCGAGCATAAATACCCTGTCAGTGTCCCTTTAACAAGATCTAGAACCCCCACCACTCCCCCCCCCCCCCCCCCCACACACACACACACACACTGGCGAACGCCCAAATCATTAAACTTCTTCAAACGAATTCTATGCTTGTGTCCGCATTGTGAAGGTGCAACGACCACGAAGAGGGAACCAGTTTTTCTTCTTCAATACTTGTGCAAATGTGAAATATAGGTTGGAAGTAGTTCATTGTTATGAGCGCTAAAGATGTATCTTCACACAATAAAGTAATCAGAAAAGTAACGGTTACATCTTTAAGTAATGTCTAATTACTTTTGCCGTCGAGTAATCAAGTAATCTAATCGAATACTTTTTAGCCAAGAGTAATAGTAATTGTAATCGATTACTTTTTTTTAGTAACGCGTACAAGACTGATCATAGCCTCCTCTCTATCCTCACAAAGCCTGGCAGTTCGACGACGGAGCCATACACTCTTAGAAAAAAGGGTATCGATAGTCCTCCCTAAGGGGAGGAACGGTCTTGTAACCTATGTTCGTCTAGAAAGGGAGAAAGTTTCGTCCATGAAGCAGGGGAGCAAATAGTTCCTCCGTCGCCTGCATCTCATTATGGCGGCCCCGAATCAGACTTGTACCGTACGCATTACAAGTAATCAAATTACTTGTAATCGATTACTTTTTGGAGTAATTTTGTAATCAGTTGATTACTTTTATTAGGCAGTAATCACAAGAGTAATTTGATTACTTCTTGAAGTGATCAAATTACTTGTAACCGTTACTATTTTTCCACGGGACCCCCCCCCCCCCCCCCCCCGGCACACGCCTTTTTTTTCTGAAATGACAAATATAAAATTTGCTTTTTTTCCGAACGAAAAAAAAAAAAAATTTTGCGGAGCTGTAGGAAACGAGGTCAATCCCTTTTTATGTACAGCTTCTGTGGAATGTCCGTTTTTTTTTTTCGAGCTGGGACTGGGAGTGGGAAGCCCCAGGGAAGCCACAGTGCGTGACAAAGGCCATTCAGGGCGAAGTTTGAGGGAGCAGAATGTAGCTTTGTAAGTCCTTCGTTCAAACTAGCCCCCTCACGCACACACACATAGAAATAAAAAAAAATAAAGAAAATCCTGCTTAGGGTACCTACTCGCAGCCCGTAGGAGAACCAGAACCGAAGAATGCCTAAAGCGGATGCAAAATATAACAAAGCCAGTTGAAATATTTCCCCATTTCCCCTACGTGGTCTTTGTGACAAGCAATGTTTCGAGTTGAGAAAAGGTCGGGGCGATCTCTTCCGCTAATGGATACTACACATGATCCGTTTCAAATCCTGGAGCTGCTGCTCTTTTGTATAACATGCGAGCCCATCCACATGTGAATAATAAAATGAGCGACGCAAACTTTGAGCGACAACCCTTGCTCAAGCTTAACAAGATCTAGAACCCCCTCCGCTCCCCCCCCCCTCCCCACACACACACACACATACACACTCTGGCGAACGCCCAAATCATTAAACTTCTTCAAACGAATCCTACGCTTGTGTCCGCATTGTGAAAGTGCAACGACCACGAAGAGGGAACCAGTTTTTCTTCTTCAATACTTGTGCAAATGTGAAATATAGGTTGGAAGTAGTTCATTGTTATGAGCGCTAAAGATGTGTCTTCACACAATAAAGTAATCGGAAAAGTAACGGTTACTTCTTGAAGTAATGTCCAATTACTTTTGCCGTCGAGTAATCAAGTAATCTGATCGAATACTTTTTAGCCAAGAGTAATAGTATTGTAATCGATTACTTTTTTTTAGTAACGTATACAAGACTGCCCCGAATCGAGCAAATCGAGCTCAATAAGGCTTAATGAGGACGCTACGTCTTTTGTACGGGACGAGAGGAGCAGTAAATAAAAGCGTAACACGAGCTTTCCGCGTATTGTGTTTATTTCCGAAGCCAGATTCCCCCCGCAGGAACAGAAACTTGCGTTTCGAAAGCAGTTATTCAGTCTTCTCGGCGTCAGCACTGCGATGTTAAACGGAGACAACCGATACCCTGTTACTTCGCGCACTTTACGTCTTACCTTTGCTGTTCCTCGAGTCACAATTCCTTCGTCGACCGCACATCACGGAGGAATGGCAAACCAGTCCGCGAAATCAAAAGCCGCTCTCAAAAGAACAAACTCGAAGCCGCTGTTTATCGCGTGGCGTGAAGGAAGGTTAAATCGCTTGCCACCGGATGGCAGGGTCAAGCAGAGTAATTGCAAGTAGCTCATCTAGGTGGCGCTAGGTACCGACCCATTCATGTTCTACAAAAAAAACATTTTTACAGGCCACCATTGCCCTTCGGGAACCTCTATCATATACACATGTAGACATTTTACCTATGCACATTACGCATACTAAAAGCATCAGGTGAACATAGATTGAGCCCATACACATACATGGCACATACAAACATCAATACAACGGCACACTAATCCGACCACTACACCCGAGCCAACGTTACTAGAACCACTCAGTTGGGAAGCTGCCATAAAGACTGCTTTGAAAAAGTGGCCCCGATCTGTCCTCGAGAACCGAGCTAATGGCGAGCGCAACGCCGCCATTTGCCCCGCAGCGGTCACTCGAGGAACTGCACGTGACTTCCATTCTTGTTTTAATCGGCCATTTTGGGGCCAAAACAAATACCGTGTAAGGGGCTTCAGGGGTGCCTTCCCCGACTCCCAAGCTGGACGCGCTTCGGATTAATACTGAGGTTAATATGCGCCTAGCTCGGGACGGGCTACCTGAAATCACCGCTGAGGCACGGTTGTATAAAAACAATATTAATTCTTCTGAAAAACCTTGCAAACTAAAGATTTTAGAAAACAACACGCGCCCTTCAATTTGTACTAAACTCCAAGAAAAGTTACAACAAAAAGAGTTTTTTCCGTTGGTTATTACGCAAAAACATGCGTTCTAGAAACTGAAGGTGACCACAGCTAAGACAAATGATACAGAGTGGCGCTGTTGTCGTATTTAGCTCGGTCTCGGTGGACGCCAGAGGCCCAGGTTTCAATGGTGAGTTTCCAAACTACGGGTTCTAGTAACGTTGACTCGAGCCCTGCATTTCCGTCTTTTATACTGGTTGTTTTGAACGTACGGAATTTCTCGGTGACTGCGTAAGCAATAAAAATATTCCCAGCATGTTGACTTTTTTTCAGCAATGTCATACCTCTGAGAGTATTTTGAATGGCTCAGGGGATGAATCTCTTATTAAAAAGTAAACGCTCGATCATGCCGTAATTAATTGAAAGCATATAAATCAAGCCGCTCCAATGCGTTTCGAAGCCATGAGTTTGTTTCCCCGCACGGCACGTCCTAGCTTGTATTTCTACTGTAGTGTTTGTTTTTCTATATGTGCTGTTCGCGCACGGCTGCAATTGCCGTCTTGAATTAATCTCTGTAGCGCAGATATTAAAGGGGCAGGGAAACGAAATTTCAGCGCTCATTTTCTTGCTCTAATGTGTTGCATGTTGCACCCTAACCTCAAAAACACCAGTCTTCCGTTGAAAGGCACAAGAAAACTAATTTTAAAGCTAAATAAACGATCTTCCAATGTGCACCTGGTGGATGCATGCGGAGCCTATTTGGGAGGTAGTCTAGCAACGTTGCGGAATCTGCTACGTAGTCGTGACGTAGCAGATTCCTCTGGAGCAGCGCCGCTCTTTGGAAGTACGCTCAACTGTTTGTTTAAAGTCACCTCGGCCTGAACGTGTTTGCCCCTTTTCGAATTAATGCGAAAGCTTGATAATGTGGATGCTTGGGCAAGTTGGTAATTCATGCTTGGATGGAACAGCGCGGATGAACAGTCACACTCACATGCACACAAGAAGCAAACAGACTCGCAGCGCTGACTTTCAACTCAGTTCTATATTTCTTCTTCCTCAAATCTTCAACTTCTTCACCTTTGCCGTTAATGAGAACAATTTAAATTTTTACACACAAGAGATCAAATAGCCAATACACATTAAAAATAACTAATAACTAAATAAATCATGCAAAGACAACTAAAGAAAATAATACTAAAAATTAAAAATTAAAAATTAAATTTAAAAAATAATAAAGCGAAACATTTCTCATCACTATTGGTGCTTTGATGATATCTCTAGATAAACCAATTCCTTCTTTGACAAAGCTACGGATGATACACTAACACAATGTTTGTCCAACCTGGCTTTGTCAAAGAGGCTTTGTCAAAGAAGGAATTGGTTTATCTAGAGATATCATCAAAGCACCAATAGTGATGAGAAATTTTTCGCTTTATTATTTTTTAAATTTAATTTTTAATTTTTTAGTATTATTTTCTTTAGTTTTCTTTGCATGATTTATTTAATTATTAGTTATTTTTAATGTGTATTGGCTATTTATGTACAAATTTGCTAAAGACACTAACAAACATCGCTGACATAGTAACCCAAATACTGGGCCAAAGCAATTTCTTTGCCGGTTATTGAATTGACAATTTCGGTCCTCACAGTATTTTCAAAGTGAAAGACTCTACTGGCAACAATGAAAAGCAGTTTCTTGGCGTCCAATGAATGCTTTGGAAGCTCGGTGCAACAGCCGCGCCGCAGCTCGAAACAAATGGTCGCGATAGTTCATTTTTAGACTGCACGCTCAACAAGCAAGCCTGCCTGCCACTGACGTCACGGTACTGAAAGGCGTAGCTATATATTTGAATGTTGGTTTTTGCATCAATTTAACTTGCCGATTTCACAACAACTATTTAATTTCGCGATATTAAATAGCATACCGGAAAAAGTAATGGCCGATGATTCCGAACAGGCAGTTAGTTGGGGTAACCCTAAAAATTGCCGGAGTAACCTTTTAACGACTTCACCTCAAAGCGCTGGCGAGCGTTTGGAAGTATGCCTGGACAAAGTGCAAAAAGTACGTACAGTAAATATTACAAAAAACAAAGAACTAAGGGCCGGTTGCACCAACGTCGCTTTCCTTAACCCAAAGCGGCTCTTTTCTAAATCGAATTCCCTGTTACACGGGCACAGTTAACCGCAGTTAACTCAGCTTAACTGCTGTTGCGCGGCAGCACAGATACCGCACAATACTCTCGGACATCTATTCCATAACAAGTGAAGAGCGCGTGTGCACTGCTTCGATAGATGCTCAAAATGCTCGAGCGCACGTTCGCCCATAGCTTTGATTGCATAGCCGCAGAATGTTGTCCGCGAGTATTGTGCGCTAACTGTGGCTTAGCGTAACCGCAGTTAAGTGCGCCCGTGTAACAAGGGTATAACAAGGGTATTAGCGTCCTAAACCTAGCTCGGCTTAGCACGGGTTGGAGGTGAAACCCCAGCCTCGGTTAGTGTGATTCCGAACAAACAGATAGCGTTGGGATCGCCTTTCAGATAAGGCCCGTATATACTGATGAACGCAATACATCGTGTGTGGTGGCGCTTCAAAACAGTGTGGCCTTTTTCTTTCTCCTGAAATTGACATCCCTGGCCGTTCACTTGTTTCACGATGCGCGAGATTTCCGTGGAACGCAGCCCTTCTGCACCAGTTTTCTTGCAAAGGGAGCAGTTTCCTACGCTTTGAGCTCGCGTCTGCAGCCATAGCCTCCATGGTGGAAACTTGAAATCATTGCGCTCTTAAAGCCACATTACCAAAACCATCAAAATTGAAGTCCATACATTCGTCTTATTTCCTTCGATGAGACATCCCTTGCTGACGTCATAGACAGCATTCGGCCAATCGTGGCAGGCCGACCACAGCGACGCTTTCGATCACGCACGTCGCCAATATCACGGGACTTGCTGTTTTTAAGAGGTAACATAATTGAAGTTATCTTATTTTGATCCCTTGGAAAACAAAAAACTGCATGTGCTGTGTTCGTTTCTGGGCTTCATGTACGCCTTTCTAGGCTTCATATACGCTGGGGTAAAAAAAAGGGCCTTGTATATAAGCATTTTTATGTGACGTGTATTATTGTGTATTATTTTATGTGTATTGAATTGCGAAGTGCAGCCAAAAAAACTAAAATACTAGGTGTTTTCATGATGCCAACTTCCCCACACAACCGATGTGCATTGCAACAAAGCACACCCTAATAATAAGAGTACATATTCTGTTAAAATCTGGTAATGATATGTAATATATCGAAGTAAACATATGATTACCCAACGATTATTAGCTTATACCAGTGGTTCTCAAGTGGGGGTCCGCGAGTTCTCTCGTGTACATGCCAATAAGAGAAGTCTTCTGCAGACTAGCCCTTACTTATATCCATTTATTAAATCAGTATCATAATTACGTTTCTCTTTCCCACATAACGAACGGGGTCCTCCATTATCTCCGCCGATCCATAAGGGGTCCGCGAAACATCAATGGTTGAGAACCAATGGCTTATGCGATACTGCACAACATGTGGTAACATATGTGTACCGTGTACCTGAAGGGGCAAGGCACAGTACGCTGCGTGCCTACCTATAGTAGGTTACAAGTCAAGAAGGTAGCGGCAAATGCCCCTCAAAGGGAATCATATATCCCTCCGCCACCTCCGCATCCAATAGCGTCCCACGGTTTCCGTGACGTTGCGGCCAACGCGCGAGGAGGGTCTTGCCTTTCTGTACATATTTGCTTTATCTTTCGACTTTGACTTAGCATTGTGGAAGCCACGAGAGGGAGATTAGAGTCTTCCTCCTCCGATGCAAACAAAGACGACTTTCGGGGATTAGCTTCCCCCTTCGATGGATACAAAGGCTACTTTCAGGGGCTCGCTTCCCCCTCCGATGAATACAAAGGTCGCTTTCTGAAAAAGTGGGGGTCGAAGACAAGTTGGCACCACTCTGTGGCCAATATCTATCCATTGAAGCGGAACAAGGAGCGTTTCCAGTGAACTCTTCTTTCGACTGCGGAGGGATTTGAAACCGGCGCATCACGCTTGTTGGAGGGGCATCTCCTACCTTCTTAACTTGTAACCGACTATAGTTGAACAAAAACATGGCGGCGGTTCTCAAAGTACAGTACAAACACTCCTACTCTACTCCGTGTCACTAGTCGTGTGCGGTGCAGGTGAGAGCAACGCCAGGCAAAAGAGAAAGGGCGAGCACTATAATCGGTGACAGGTTAAGAAAGGTTTTCTGGCTGGGGAGAAGGAAGCAGACGGAAAGATTAAGAAAGGAGGAGGTTTCTTCCTCTCCTCTCCAGCATTCTATCTGCTTTCTCCTCCCCAGCCCTCCTTCCTTTCGAAAACGTTTCTTAACCTGTAACTAGGGTTCGAAGTTTTAGGTTTAAACCGATAAAAACCGATAAAAGTACGCCGAATTCATTTTCGGAAATTCGGTTTCAACCGAAAAAGGTCAGTTTTTAGGTTCGGTATTTTCGATTTAAACCGATAAAATCTGATAAACCGATAAATCCGGAAACGTGGAACGACAGTGTCTATTGAAACGTGTCCGAATGTATGGGATACACGGACGGCATCACGACGTTTTGGTTTAATGTGCGCATCATCGATCGGAACGTGAAGTCCGAAACGCCCGACTTCGCCATGTACGAGCGTGCTTTCAAACTCGTTGTGAGGAAGACTGTCGTGATGCGAGCTCTGCATGTTGTGTTGGGCTTCGAAACGTCGCACCGTGTCTCCTTTGGCGGTCACAATTTGGTTGATTGGCCGATTTTGGCTGAGGCAGCGCTTCATCTCCCCAGCCTGCGAGTGTCCAGGGTTAGCGTTGAGAAGGCATTGTCGAAGCTCAAGGGTGATATTAACTGGAAAGAAAGAGTGCGGATCAACGAGGAGAACCTGGGAAAGTACAAGTGTGTGTGCACTATATAATATCACGTAATCCTGATATACAGAACGTGAAGTTCCATGTTTGTTGGCATAGGTTTTATATATGACTTGTTTGTACGGCTGTGTTTTTTCCTGATTCTTTTACAGTTGCACACATTGCCAAATAAAGTGTCGCTTTCTTTTTCAATATATCTGTGCCGTTATTCCTTGAGTGATCACAAATATCAGAGCTGCAAGGATCATCTGATCCGGGGTCCGTTGGTGTTAATTTTATATTAACCGATAAAAGCCGATAAACCTTTGTGGGCGTAAATATAATAATAATAGTTTATTTATTTACCATATACATGTATATATGATGGGAGCTGGGGAAAAAAGCTTACAAGGAGCTTGACTGGTCCCCAGCCCCCTCACAGGAACACAGCGGTGTCAAAAAGTTTACAAAGCAAAGAAGTCCACTAATACAAAACAGGAATAAAAAAACAAAAGGAAGAAAAGCAAACACTGGGCCGAAAATGCCAACTACATATCAGCCACACACAACAATGAAGAAAATGAACTTGCAAAATACAAAAAGTGAACACGACATTATTTCAAAGAAAATGTTCACGGATCTCACGTGGGGTTAAAGATACCATATCAACATTGGAATGCGAGAAAGTGTTGAGCAATGAAGGCAGGGTTCTTCTAATCATCTGAAGGCCGTAGTCAGTGCGCGATGTATCTGTTATCCAAGGGTCAGGGTGACGAAGGGTAGGAGTTAGCGGTTTTTTTCTGAGGGAAGCCAAGTCGAATAAGAAACTTTTACTCTCAGTATATTCTTGTTTATATTTCATGGCAAGTCTATATTTGTAATATTCAAGTATTTTCATTATACCCAGATTAGCAAAAATTAGGTCCGTATGAAAGTC